>OW285237.1:20064038-20215903 GCA_935421215.2 Melolontha melolontha | reverse complement strand
TTGTTGGTGATTATACATTTTATGCACTCTTTATTTTATTATTCTACTAGCTGACCTGGCGAACTTTGTACCGCCTAACAGTCAATAAATGTCGTGTTAGCTTTTAGCTAAACTTAATTTAGGATTTTATTAACGTAATAAAATGAATACAAAAAATTTATTAAGTTCAATAATTTCTTAGATAATATAGAAAATAAAAATTCAATAAAAGTACACAAATCAAGTATTTAAATGGCGTGTCAGCAAGACATTTGCTTTACTGAAGCTATGTATTTTGCTACATGGGTTGCATTCGGGTTGATTCTATTCAGTGAACGATCTTGTGATATACGACATTTTTCGTTTTGTTATCAGGCGCAAGAACAAATAAAGCGGATGGTTTGCCGACACTGTGAACATGCCACGTACAATTGACCATGAGAAAAACATGCATTTTCTAGATTCAGACCACAAACACTCAACGATTGGCTTTGTGATTTGTCAATCGTCATAGCGAATGCAAGACGAATCGGAAATTGAATTCGTTTAAAACTCAAATGGCATATCGGTTAGGATCATATGTCCCAAATGAAGTCATTTGAAAACACCCATTGAATTTTTGAGTGTTCGCTATAAAATGTCGTGAGTTTGGTGTTTCGCCACGAAGCAATGAGTGCAATGGCTCAGGTGGTGAAGTCAATAATGGCAATTTCACTTTGCCATTAAGGCAGCACAATACAGGCGTTCCTCCAGTAAACTTCAATGCGCCAGATGCTTGCAAACAACGTCCATTGGACCAATGCGAACGATCGAAATCAATTGTGTATAGAAACGCTGTTCGATTCAAATCAACAATTGAAGCAATGCGCGTCGAAGATTATCTCGTTGTTGACCTGTGCGATAAACTCGACGATTCTCACTGCCAACCGAGCCGTTTCACGGGCTGCCTCTCTTTGCTCTTGTGTTTGAGAAGCACGAAGTCGGACCATACTAACGCGGCCCTCTTCTCGTGCGATTTCTAGTTCTTCTTCAGTGGATTGATTCGCAATGTTCCGAAGCCTAATTTTATTACGGCTTTGTTGAGAAAGATTAGATCTTCTGGGTCGCGACATCGTTAATAATACTACTCGCACAATAAGATTTATTAATAAACACTCGCACAAAACAAACAAATTGACCGGTAACCTTTATATGCTTTTTTTCAAAACAAATTACAAACAACATGAAACCAAAAAAATTATACTTTTATGTCACTGATTTGCAATGGACATCAATTATTACAAATAAGCTATAAGCGTGCGTGACGTAAGCTGTCAATTGCGGAAGATGTCGGAGTTCCTAACCTAATTTATTTAAAAATTAATTTTCTGTATATTTTTTTTCCGTTAGTTTTTCAGATATTTTAATAGTTATTCTACTATTCGGGGCGAATACGAATCAAACAAATCAGAGATAATTAAAATCGGTCTAGCCGTTCTTAAGTTATAAATGGTGTAACTAACCCGACTTTGTTTTATGTATTAAGATTATATAGTGTGGATGGATAACTATTGTCTGATAAAATGGTTTTTATTTTATTTGAGGTGCCTTTTCTGTATTAAGGTCTGGTCAATTTCATAGCTCTGTCTACAAGAATTATAATAACACTTTTTTTTATTGAAAATGGCTGGGTGCTATGTTAATTTATGTATTTTCTGAGTGCCCAGTCATTCTCAATACAATAAGGGAAGATGCTATGTGAATGCTTCAAGAATGCAGTCGACATGAACCTTATTACACAGACTCGTTTTATAAAATATGTTTAGATCGGAAAGACGATAAAGTGACGATCGTAATATTAAAATTAAAACTGCTCGTATACTTTCCTTCCCATGTTCATTAATTTTTAAAAGTGTCTTTAAACACTACTAACCGTTAACTTACTACAATTATTTTTATATTACACATTTACATATTCAGGAAACTATATACTTACATACTTCTTAAATATGAAAAATAACACCATGCCAAATTGTAGTTTGTACACAATTAAATTAAAATGTACGAAAACGCGAAGAGAAAATAGTTAAAATATACTGTAGTTTAGCAACTAATGCAAGTCTTTCACAAACTTTTGGAAAGTTCATTATGCAAAGGACAAGCATTAAAAGCGTACTTTTCATATACCGCTGTTGCATAAATCTTGGCGGGGAAATTATCACAAATTTAACTTTTTAAATTAATGCCTGAAGGAAAGTAAGGAAGGAAAAACAAACTGCGAAAGCCAAAGAATACTCTACGCTGAAATACAAAAAAGTCTAGCGGGTAGGAGTTCTTAAATTTAAAAGTTTTGTAAAATAATTCTTGTCTATAAACTTCTTCCTCAGTTAATTACTTTAAAAAGATAGAGAGAGAAGAGTGAATTAATTTTAACAATATGATGGATAGCCGAATAGACAGTTAATGGATGCATAATAGTAATAAATTCTAACACACAGTTATTAGACATTTTAACAATTTTTTTTTAAATTTTCATAACTGTTTCAGTATTTGCGAATCCCACCTGCATAACCGTCACTTCCTAGATCAGAATCTTGACGCATACAACAGTATTTAACCTATAAAATCTGGAGTTCCGCAAGACCTCGTGTTTGAACCCGTTCTGTTTCTAATAATATTTTTTTAGAGGTTTAATTTTTAAGTTGGAAAAACTGTTACTAGTGATAACAATTTTGACAATTCACAGCTGATTTCTATTCAGCACGTTTCGTCATTTCAAAATGAACAGACTTACACCAGAGCAACGTTTGCAAATTGTGCAAATTTATTTGGAAAATCGTGGGTTAGTTCGCGAAACTTACCATGCGCTACGTCCATTTTATGGTCGACATATTCGTCCATCGGAGCAAGTTATTCGAGCAACCATGAAAAGTTTTCGCATCACACATACTCTACTTGATAATACGCGTCCACAGAGACGTCGTACAGTGCGCACCGAAGAAGTTGTTACTGCTGTAGAGCATAGCATTGAGGAAGACCCAAATAAGTCTATTCGCCGTCGTGCGCAGCAATTGGAGCTTTATGTATCCACTTTATGGAAGATTTTTAAATATAGATCTTGGTTTACGAACTTATAAGATCCAGTTTCTGCAAGAGTTACAATCGCGTGATCATCATGCGCATCGTACGTTCGGTATATTGGCCGAAAAACAAGATTCTCTGTCCATCTTTTTTGCCACAAAATCTTCTTCAGCGATGAGGCTCGTGTTTGGTTCCACAACTACGTCAACAAACAAAATTGCCATATTTGGAACGCAGAACAACCAGAAGTCATTATCGAGACTCCGTTACATCAACAAAAGATCACGGTTAGGTGTGCTTTATGGGCTGGTGGAATCATTGGCCCATATTTCTTCAGAGAGGGTGCAGGTCAGAACGTTACAGCCAATAGAGAGCGGTATAGGTCCATAATTACTAACTTTTTGTTCCCCAATTAAATGGTGTTAATTTAGAGCAGCTTTAGTTTCAACAAGAGGGCTGAACATGCCACACAGCGCGCAGCATAATCAGGTTATTGCTGGTATTTCGATTAGACTTAATTTTCCTTTGTTTTTTGTTTTTTTTTGTTTCTATACGGGCCTATATAATTTATTAGCAATAATAATATAAGTACTGCTGAATATCCAAAAACCTTCCTTTCCACAAAAAAACGTTTAAAAGAAAAGGAAGAAGAAGATCGTGAGGCCACATGTCAGGACATTAGATCGGCAGAAGTGAAACGATACACACACACGCGAAGTTAAGTGCATTTGAACTTGTAGAAGCAGAGGTCCTGCGTTATAAACCAGTGGCGAGTCCTGCATTCCGTCCATCTCATTTATTTTTTATTTTGAACCACCTTAAATGCAGTTCCCTTAAACCTTACACGAACAACAGGAAACTTCCGATGAGCGCATAATTTCGCGTAATGGTCCTGTGAACCTCCACGATCGTGTGATCCCTCTTTGGATTATTTTCTATGGGGATATGTGAAGTCGTTGGTGTACGCCGATAAACCAGATACATTGGACCACTTGGAACCCAACATTCGCAGAGTTATTGTCAATATACGGATTCAGCAGCTGGAAAAAAGTTGTCGGAAATTCAACTTCCAGATTGTGCTTCATTCGAGCCAACCACGGTGCATATACGAGACGGTCCCATCGGCCGGAAAGGTCATGGACACGATTCTTTGGGATTCCAACGGACTAATCCTCATGGACTTTTTGCAGAAAGGAAGAACGGTCACGGGGCAGTACTACAGTGAATTATTGGACCGATTCGGTATAAAATTGAAGGAGACACGGCCCCATTTGGCTAAGAAAAAAGTGCTGTTTCACCACGATAATGCACCAGCACATTCATCCAGAATTGTCGCGGCAAAGTTGCATGAACTGCACTACGAATTATTGCCTTGGCTGCCTGCGACTTCTTTCTGTTCCCCAACATGAAAACGTGGCTCGGGGGAAAAATATTCAGCTCAAACGAGGAGGTTATCGTCGAGACAGAAGCGTATTTTGCAGTTTAACAAATCGTATTTTTTGGAGGGGTTAAAGAAATGGCAGAAACGTTGGGAAAAGTGTATTGTACTAAAAGGTGATTACGTTGAAAAATAAATAAAAAATTTGTGAAAAACTTGCGTCTTCTTTCCTAACACGGGTATTTATTGATCCACCCTCGTATGTCCGAAATCATATTCAAACAATTATGGCATTAAATTATCTTTTCAATAAAATCAATTTTGTGGCTATTATCATGATTTGAATATGTTTTATTTCATTTTAAAAGTCTGTACCCATTACTATATATTGGCCGACCTGCTATCGACTCGAGACATCGCTACAGCTACATGCGCAGATGACGCGGTCGTCTTTGATTCGCAGATAAATATGAACGAAATTCAAGACTGATTAATGAAATGGCGTATCAGAGTTAACGAAAATAAATTTGTTCAAGTAAAATTTACCGCCAGAAGAAGTTACTGTCCTGTAGTGTATCTAAATAATTACGCTCTCCCACAAAAAAGGCGCCTGGAAGAGTACCTGGGAATGTACCTTGACCGGAGATTGGCATGGAGAAATCATGTAGTCTCGAAAAGGAATCTGCTAGGGCTCAAATTTAATAGGCTATACCGCCTAATTGATCAAAAATCCAACCTGTTCCTGGAAGACAATGTGGTTTTGGACAAAGTACCATTGAAACCCGTTTGCAGTTATGGAAAACAGCTCTGGATGACTGCTTCAATCTCAAACATTGAAATGTTGGAAAGATTTCAGTGTAAAGTACTCCATATAATTAACAAGGCTCCTTGGTTTGTTCCAAATAACATCATAGCTCATGACCTGAAAATAAAAGCAGTGCAGTACGAAATAAAAACTTTCTCCGGAAACTATGCAGAAGCACTAAGTAATATTCCTAATTCTTTGGAAATCATTCTAATGACTTGACTAATCGAAGGCATACACTCAAGCGAATCAATTCTACTGACCTGCTTGTCAGAATTTAATCTTCTAGAACCACCATATTTTTTTTTATTTAATTAAACTATACAGGTACCTGTCTGTGGGCGATTTCCCACATGTCTTTCAAACATACAATTTACTTATTTTTATTTAAGCGTACTGTCAAAATATCACCCTAGTTTATAAATCCAGTGTATTTTCCTTCTTCTGCTTATGATTTTATTAATATACTACACTAATTAAGTTGAATTCCATGAGCATAGCATAATTTCTGATTTGCATCAATCAACTTTGTAACTTTTTTCATCACTGTTAGTCCATCAATAGCTATGCAGGCAATATCTTCTTTCCGAAATAATCCATGTTCCTCCAATTCCCAGTAACAATTTAGACACATTTTTCAGCTGGCATACTTCCTGAGATAATAGGGGAATATCAAAGGGGTTTCAGGACTAGTAGATCAACAACAGACCAAATATTCACGTTAAAGATGTTGCAAAATAACAGTTATGAGCAAAATCTAGGATTGCACATGCTTTTCATGGATTTTAAACAGGCGTACGACTCAATTTCTAGAAAAAAAATGTATGAAACTTTAGCAGAATTACAAATACCGTACAAACTAATAAAGTTAATAAGAATGACACTCTCTGATTCGAGAAGTAAAATTTTAGTGGATGGAAGGTTCTCGGAACAAATTACAACCAGAAGAGGACTAAGACAAGGAGACCCGCTTTCGACTAACCTATTTAATCTGGTGCTGGAAGGAATCATGAGGGAAAGCAACATTCAAACAAACGGCGTAATTTTCCACAACAAAGTACAAGTTATTGCATATGCAGATGATGTAACCATATTATCGAGGTCAAAGAGGGAACTAAAGAAAGTATTTGGACAATTTGTGGAAGAAGCAAGAAAACACGGATTACAGGTGAACGAGGAGAAGACAAAGTATATGGAAATGAGAGCGGAAGTGACAGAAGAAAATAGATATACAAAATTCAAATCAGGTCGAAACGAATATAAATTCGAAACGGTGAAACAGATAGAGTACTTGGGTGTAACACTAACCAGTAAAGAGCAAGACCAAAAAGAAATTAAAAAACGTATGGTGAGAGGAAATAGAGCAGTTGGCGCGTTAACACGAATATTAAGAGGAAAACACGTATCCAGAACTTCTAAAATACGAATATACGAACCATAAACCGGCCAGCTGTTCTATACTCAAGCGAAACATGGACCATGACAAAACAACAAGATGAAAATCTGAGAATCTGGGAAAAGAGAGTGCTTAGGAAAATTTTTGGAGGAGTTAAGGAGGAGGATGGCAGGTGGCGACGAAGAACAAACACAGAGTTAGAAGAAATGTATAGAAAACCAAACATAACTCAATTAATTCGATCACGAAGAGCTAGTTTGAAGGACATATCTCTCGGATGCCGGAACAAAGAATTGTGAAGAAAGTGTTGCACGGAGGAGAGGGTGGTAAACGAAGAAGAGTTCGGACAAGGAAAAAGTGGTTACAGGAAGTGCTAAATGATATAGAGGAAGAAGGAATTGATGACTGGAGAAAAAGAGTGAGGGACCGAGGGAAGAAATGCAAGAAAGTAGTAGAAGAAATAAAAGCCAAGGGCCTCGAAGGCCTGTAGAGCTGGTATATATATATATATATATATATATATATATATATATATATATATATATATATATATACTTCCTGAGACATGTGTCAGTCTTATATTCCAAATTTATAGCTAAAGCCAAAAATAGCGGTTTTTCTTTTTACAAAATTAAGCAAATATCGGTTTCACGAAATTACAAAATAGCACGAAATGCCGGTGTTTAATCACAGATTAAACAACATTATTTCAATCTATTTAATCTAGTTTTATATTTTATCATACCTTATATTTTACCTTTTATATTTAAGCGATCTATTGTTCCGCAAATAGTTCATGTGCTTATTCGTATTAATAGTTAGTAAGATTTTTGCAATTTTTTTTTAAGTTCAAGCCAAGTATACCATCACAGTACGTTCTATACGATACCTCTTCGATTAAAGATAGATTGTCACCAAATAGGACATGAAATGAAATTTGCACAAATATTTAACAGCTGACTATCGTACCAGGATATCGAACTATTCCCATAACAAAACTTATACACAATATTACTTACTAGCGTTTCTATAAACAAAAACATTGCAGCGTGTAAACACAATAGCGGCATTATGAATTCTTATATTTCTTAGTTCTCGTAACAAAAAAAAATATTCACATAATGATGTCAGTTCTAAAAGCCCACAAATTATTTTTAGTATGATATTTAGAATGGGTTTAGAATTTAATAAAACACACGTCTTAGTTATAATTCTCTTGGATGTATAAACAGCTTGATTTTGTACGAGGTTATTGATTTTCACATACAGTTTTTATAAGATCAACAGCTGTTACCTATACGCGGTAGCGAATGTATGGATTTATTTTGAATTTATAGTCGGAACATGATGACAATTGACACACAATATTCTGAATTCATATTCTATATAATTACGTCTTTCCATTTTTCGAACTTTGTCTTTTTATTTCAAGGGACACTGTATATTCTATACTGTAACAAATACATAGTACTAAAACAGAAATTGGAAAACTCAAGAGTTATTGAAATATTTCCACGTAAAACTAGGGAAGCGTTTGACCCTTTACGGTTCATTTTAGTTTTGATCAACCGAACGATAGAAAACCTTAAATAACAGAATACCCAATGTGGAAAAATAACAATTGGAATAAGAAAAAAAATACAGGCGACAAATCAGAGAAAATTGAGGTCCCGCGTTAGAATACCCTCTGGCAAACAACACAAACAATAACAACGAAAGCTCCAGGACAAACCGGAAAAAAATCAATGAAAAGCTGTTACGTTTTATTTTACTGAATGCACAGCAGTCGTAACAATGCAATTCATGTTAAATAAGCTGCAGATTTCCGAAACTAGACGGTCGGGTGTAAATTAATAGGAGTTTTAGTGGTACTACTGAGTAATTCAAGTGTTTGCAGCTACTTTAATTGTGGATATATCTGAAGCTATTACATGGCAAATATTAAAAAAGATAACTATATAATCACCGTTTGCTATTTGGACTTCCTAAAATTCATTGAAGTTTCTGTCCCTAAGAAAGTGTTCCATCGAACGAAACATATGGTAATCCGAAGGAGCAATATCAGAACTATACGTTGGGTGCGAAAAATAGTCCATCCAAGCCTTAAGAGTCTTAACTGCAGTATACAGCTTTGCGTTATCTTAATGGATGGTTACCTGGTTTCTGTTTATTCATGCAGGGTATCGTAAACGCAAAATATCCTGTGCTCTGTCAAGCTAAGCACAATTAACTGTACGGCCATTAGGAACAAACTTAATATATATCACACCAAAGATCTTCCACCAAACACTAAGCATTACTTTTCCTCTGAAATGGTCTTTGTTCAGTACTAGAATTGACGCTTCCCAACGATAAAGCCATTGTCAGGGGGGGGGTTCTTTAAAAAAATTCATTTTTCATCGCAAGTAATGATTTGCCTCAGAAACCGATCGTCGTGGGGATTTTGGTGCAATTAGGTACAATTGTACAAATGTCTACCCACCGTTGGCGTTGAGCTTCGTTTACATAACGTGAAATTTTAATAGAACATTTAGTAACCTTATCACATTTTTGTAAGTGAGACCAAATGGTTCCTCAACAGCACGGACAAAGCGTCATTTGAATTCACTTCTAATCAAGATATCGTCAAAGCTGTGCGTAAAATGATTTAAGGTAACTGTATATTTTGCGTAATAGTTACGAATAAAAGCACTCTTTGGGGTGGGTTTCTGTCTTAAACCTGCGGCTTTTTTTTTGGCGACAACTTTCCGATGATTCAACCACACGCAGTCTTCGATATACCCGTATTCATCTAAAACGGGAGCTAGTAGGAATAATTGTAAATTCAAGTCCTATCGAAATTACAGAGCAGGTGATTGCCCACATAATCTGATTCTCACCTGGTAATTATTCGGGGCGACGTAGCTTGGATCAAGGCCTACAACTTTGCAGATAAGTGTTGTAAGAGTTTTATATTTCGTGGGCTATAATTAATTAGATATTGGACAACAACAAACCCACGTCAACTTCACGCAGCGAAAGTAACAGTTTGGTGGGCGCTATCAGCCACAGGAATTATTGGCCCATATTTCTTTGAAGAGAACGAGCATAACGAGCAAATCGTCTATTTCTTACACCAAATCCAGAATGGGAAAATAAAGGCAATTGGAACAAAAATATATCAATTGGAAGAAATGAAATGGCCAAATGGACTAAAATGTCAACAAAAAAAGCAGGTTTAGATGGCAAATCTAAATTTGCAAATCATTTAGACCGAGAAACTACTATAAGTCACCTGACAAAAGTAGGCGTAAACGAAATGCAAGTAACAAAAATAACAGGAGATGGAAATGTTAATTCAATCAAACCTTACTTGCAACTCGACAGCGAATTCCACGAGGAACTCATTCAGTAACTGAGAAGTAATGAAGGCAAGCTATGTAGTATTCCTTCAAGTTCTACAAGTAATGGTAATTCATCAGAACAAAAATAAACGTTGACTGGTGCAATTATTAATTACAGTAGAACTCGGTTATATCGAACGCGCAAAAGGAAAAAAAATTGTTCGTTCAAAGCAAGTCTTCGTTATAAACGATTTTTAGTATTTTTCATACTTTGTATTTAAAATAATATTCACTAGAGTTTAATTCATATAAACATATTTAATTTTCACATAGAACTAAATAAACATAGTAAATACATACTTACATTAAGAAAGTATAACTGTAGTATTAAAAAACATCATTCAGACAAAAAATAATTCGTGATTTTTAATTGAGTAGATTTTTTTTGTTAACATATCTTTTTCAATCTTACTTTATAACAGATTAAACATGTCTTTTATACTATGATCTACATCTGTAAAGGTAATATAAGTTGATAAAACATTCAAGGCATTATACACTTCTCCAATGGTAGGTAGTCTCGCTGCATTTTCTCCATATCTGAATCTTCCATGACCTCTTGTAAATCGTCTTCAAAAGAATTTGTTATAAGTTCTGCATCAGATGGAGCTTCAGTAGTTATTAATTCGCTGTCAACATTTGTATATCTGGTCAAATCTTCATTGTTAAATGGATTATTAATGTTATTTCTATCTATCCACGTTGAAAGAGGAAGGTTATCATCATCTTCATCAGCAGCATATTTTAAAATCCATTGTGATAACGAAAGATCATCATCCTCATCAAATAACGCATTACGCAGAAAACCAGCATGGCGGAAACAGTTTTCAATAGTTTTTGAAGTTACTCGTGTCCAAGCAGTATTGATCATTATTATAGCGTCTAGTAATGAAATGTTTAAATTCTCTTTATTTTCAAGGCAGTTAAATAACCTAGTCAAAAGAATTCTTTTGTAATGTGATTTCAGGCAGTAAATTACTCCTTGATCCAACGGTTGTAGTATTGCTGTAGTACAAGGAGGTAGGAAGACCAGCTTAATGAATTTTAAATTTTCTATATGGGGATGCGCTGGGCAATTATCCACCATTAATAAAATTTTTCTATTTTTGTTTTTTAATTCCTTGTCCCATTGTCTTAGCTCATTTTCAAACAATACAGACGTCATCCACGCACTTTTGTTTGATGCATAAAAAACGGGTAATTGATTACAATTTTTAAAACATTTAGGAGTCCTCGACTTTCCCACAACTAATAGCTTTCGCTTTTCCGATCCGGTCATGTTTGCACACACTAATACGGTTATGCGTTCTTTACTATGCTTACCGCCAACACATTTTCCCCCTTGATATTTTAAAGTTTTATCAGGTGTTACTCTGTAAAATAGTCCTGTTTCGTCTGCGTTAAAGATATCAACATCTTCATATCCTCTTCTTAAATTCGGCCAAATGTCTTTAAACCAGGAGCTAACAGTTTGCTTTGACACACTTGCGGCTTCGCCATGTATTTTTCCTGCAACGATATTATATCTTTTTTTAAATCTGTCTATCCAGCCTCTGCTACATGTAAAATTAGTATTCTGGAGTTTTCCTAACTTTTCTGCTTTAAATTTTAACAGTTCTCTAATCGATGCACGTTGATTTCTTTGGTAGCTAAATCATCTTATTAAACCATTATCCACGTCTTTTCTTATAGGTTTTCTAATTCTTCTTAATTTACTAGCATTTAAATTGATTGCTCCTTTTAACTTTTCATTATTTTTTTTAATTGTGGACACTGTTGATTTTGGTAAATTAAATTGCCGGCTTATATCCGAATTTGAACGCCCTGCTTCTAATTCCGAAATAATAGATAATTTTTCTTTTATCGTTAACACTTTTCGTTTCACCATTATTATTTATGTATGTATAAACGTTAGCATATATGTATGTATATCAGATCACAGTTAGACTACAACTAAAGCAAGAATAACATCTCGATCCTACGATGTACCTATACATATACAACGGGGAATTACCGAAGAATAACCGTCGCGATAAGGGTATGGTTCTTTATATCCAAGCGTCATTGCAGATATTTCTCTTAACAACTTGAACTTTAAAAGCGAGAGTTCGCTACAAACGAGTTCGTTATAAGCAAGCGCAAAATATATTGCGAGCATAGGATATTTGATCGGGGAAATTGTTTTTGTTCGTTATCACCGAGCGTTCGCTATATCTAGGGTACGTTATATCCGAGTTTGACTGTATAATAATTGCGTTTTTAATTCTCAGAATTTTAATAATTAGAAATTTTATTGTACTTTTAATCTTTGCTACGCATTAAACATTAAAAACTACATTTGTATTAATTTTGTAAGTTCCTGATAATTTGCACTAGTGAAAATTATCGCTTAATTTAATCTTTATTGGCTGTTCCATCCAAAAAATGTTATCGTATTGATGGGTTATCCAATATGATAGATGAATGAAATTTTCGTTGTAATTTTTTAATGTTTAACCAATAAAAATTTATTCCACATTAAAAACAATCAATGTAATTTGGAATTCCCTAAATATTGCATTATTCATAAATACAGTATTACAAATAACGTAAAGTATACAGTAATTGTTTTCAGTGCACGTAACCTTGTTTAAAATGGACACAAATGTCTTTATATAAAAATATTTCCAGGATATTAATGTACTATTAAAGTTCCTTATTTATATATTTTATATTATTTTCAATTCTAAATTTATTCGAGATAAAAAAATAAAGACAAACTCAAACAATGCAGATATAATCGCGTTTAGAGATTACCCGTCGCTATCCACGATCAAAAGTAATCCTATTATTATGTCCTCTGTAATTACCGTAACTGTTTATCGTTCTAATAAAAAATAAATAAAAGGATAAAATCGTTAGAAAAAGGTACACATAGGGATTACGGTTTTGTAGAACAAAAAACCTGTTGAGCTTTAGACAGAAGTTTATGTACGTTTATGTACGTTTTAATAACATAAGTAGGCTTCGGAGATTAGAATCGCCGATGTTCTTAATGAAGCTGTAAAATTCGCGTAATTGAATGGAAGTTTCTGAATCACGTTCGAGCAAAAATTTTCGAGCTTGTTGATAAACGAAACATTAATTAAAAAAATTCTTTCTTTGGAGACTGTGGTTAAGTAAAAACTTAAAAAAGGTATATAACCCCTTACCACAATTATTAATCGTATCCTAAATACGTATTTCGACAACTAAGTTCTCATCATCAGTAGGTGAAAACCACTAATTAAAAAGTCGCACATGGGGCACAGTAAAGCTAGCAAACCGCTTACGCAACAACTACTTTACAAATATATAGAGTCTATATAGAGTCTATACGTGGACGCGGTGTAAAGTAGTTGTTGCGTAAGCGGTTTGCTAGCTTTACTGTGCCCCTATATAGACTCTATATAGAGTCTATACGTGGACGCGGTGTAAAGTAGTTGTTGCGTAAGCGGTTTGCTAGCTTTACTGTGCCCCATGTGCGACTCTTTAATTAGTGGTTTTCACCTACTAATGATGACAACTTAGTTGTCGAAATACGTATTTCGGATACGATTAATAATTGTGGTAAGGGGTTATATACCTTTTTTAAGAAACATTAATTGTATTGGTGTTTCTCTTGTTTCTGTAGATGGCTTCATTCAATATTTGGGTGTACTGATATATTTTCATTTAGAGTAATTATTATTTTAAGCTGTATAATTTAAAAATAAATTTGATAACCAAGTAACTACATAAGGCTGCGAGACACTGAAGAAACTGCGGCGGTTGATTCAGAACCTAAAACGCGGAATGCTGTCCAGTGACTTGGTGATTTTGCACGACAATACACGTGCTTATGTTGCCATGAAAACGAAACAAGTTCTTGAAAAGTTTCGTTGGGAAATTATAGATCTTGTCATATTGCCCTGACTTCGCCCCTAGTGACTACCATTTACCAAACCGAAAGAGTTTTTGCAAGAAAAACGTTTTCAAAACGATTAAGTGCTTAAAGACAGTTTGGTTTCCGTATACACCAATACGTATATGTAGATTTCGGTTTCCGGGTTGGAACCGCGTCGAATTTGGCGAAATTGCCAACGTTTCGTCCACTGTTTCAAGGGACATCTTCAGGGCTGTACGTAGATGTTCGTCGTTTCGCAGTAGCTTGAAGAATGAGGCCCTGAAGATGTCCCTTGAAACAGTGGACGAAACGTTGGCAATTACGCCTAACTCGACGCGGTTCCAACCCGGAAACCGAGATCTACATCTAGAGAACGACCGCGGAAACCTACACCTACACCAATACGTATAGTTTATGTCTTTTATCCTGCTGATGCGGAATCTGTGCGGAAGTTTTGACGAGGAATATTATTACCAAAAATGGTCCAAACTAGTTACCACTGGGCTAGAAAATATGCTCGTTTGTTAGTTACTATGGTGACATGTTAGATTTGTCAGAAATAGTTTTGAAAGGTGTCGTGCAAGATTGAAATACGAAAGTCTATGTATATTTTAGTTCGACAAGTAACTAAGCGCGAGATTGTTAACATTTTTCGAGACCAAAACATTGGATTGTCAACCATTTACCGCACAATTAAGGAATGTAAAGAAGGTATGAATTTACCGAAAAGTGGACGACCTCCAGTTTTGGCCCCACATGAAGTAAACAGACTGATCCAATCTGCTCAAGACAGAGTTAGGACGTCTACGCGCACTTTAGGCCGTAGATTTGTAATTGCGTATAGGACTGTTGGCAGAATTTTGACTAAAAATTGACGAAAAATAAGGAAGTGTCCCAAATGCACTGCAACCCAGCTAGAGAGAATCTCCAGATTCTGCCGAACATTAATTCGTCAACATTTTATTGGCAACAGAGTTATTGTTTTAGACGATGAGAAATATTTCACATTATCCAATTCGAAAATAAAGGATAACGATGATTTTTACACGTCCAATATTGAAAATTGTCCTGACAGTAAAATTCAAACCGAAAGCGAAATTTGCCGACAAGATTATGGTCTGATGCGCTATTTCTCAAGCAGGAATTTCAAGACTTTACGTTGGGAGATTTAGAGGTGAAACTGTTGATGCAAACGTCTATATTCGCAAATATCTAATCTAAATTAATAAATTTCATTAATGCTCATCATCCAAATGATGATGTAATATTCTGACCCAATCTGGCTTCATGCTATTATGCTAGAATCACTAAGAACTGGTTAACTGAACATAACGTGAATTATGTACCTAAGGAAGACAAGCCCCCTAACGCACCCTGGGCATGCCCTATTGAGAAATTTTGGGCACTACTGAACATAACATAGCCATGTGTCTTTGTATACTAATCTTTGCTTACTTTTTGGCACTATGCGACTGTTCCATAGCTCATCAGGGATCTAATTACCCTTGTGTACAGCCACAGAACCATTTTGCGAGTACTCAATTTTTGCAACTTATTCGCCTACACCTGCTCAAGGCAGTGAGTTGCTTTATCAGTGATTTTGCGACGCGAGCATTCCACGTACTAATGAGATAATTAACCAACATTGTGGAAAATGTTATTTTCAATTAACTTTTACAGAAAGGATCGCAGTTTCCGATTCATTACATAGTGCCCAATATTCAGGCTCTTTCTAAAGTATAAAACCCAGAATTGAATTTTGGTAATCAAATAGGAAAGTGCAATTCAAGGTATAGGCATAAAATAAGTAAGAAAAGCGAAGGAAAAATTAACCAAAAAAACGACGTAGAAATTATAGAACTAAAAATAGAGTCATTTATGACTAGAGACTGGATTTTATGCAAAATGCATATTTGTTGTTTTTTGGTATATTCCTTCTATACTGTGTACTTATCCATTTTCCACCCTCAGAATACGTTTTTTACCATTTTTTTTAGTGCATATAATGCATATTTGGACACTTTACCATAACTGCATATGCACGTACATATTTCATAATTATTTTTTGCATATTTATGCATATATTCGCCATTTTCATAAGAACCATAATCAAATCTGATATTTAAAGATATTTAATTTGTTTGCGTAAACGTGAAGGGATTAGCATTCCTTCAACTTTACATTAATGACTCATTAAAAGTCCACCTCATTAATAATGAGATGGACTTTCCCAAAAATAGGATTTAACTGTACTGATAATCGGTTTACAGGGCAATTAGAACTTACGTGAGAAATCCTTTTCAGAAATGTAGGTATTAATGCAGGTATATTATACCGTACGACTAATATCAATATAAGAAAAAGAAATAATTTCCTTCATAGTTTGTTAATTCGTAAACGTGTTAAGGTCTGTGCTATTTGGTGAAACAAAAGTGAATTAAAAATTTTTGAAAATGCCGAAGATAGCTAAAGCGAAGTCATCTCTAATAAAAAATTGGATAAGTGAATGCAGTGCACTAAAAATTATTGACGAAGAAAGTGTTTTGTGCACACTCTGCGACAAAAAGGTAAGTTGAATTTTGAAATATTTTGTCAATAAGTTCTACAATTATGAGAATTTTTTTTTGTGTTCATAAATATAATGAAACAATTTCATAATAAATTATTATTAGATATGTTTAATTTTATGTTCTTTAAAGCTAATATATCTTTGTAATATTTCTTTGTCATAAACACCAAAATAACCAAAATCAATCAAATTTAAACAACTGGAGAACTTTACAAAACCAGACAATTTATTTTTCTAGTTTTTGTAGTAATATAGTAATTAATAATAATTATTATAATTGAATGTTTAAAATATATATTTGTTACACAGATTACCTGCCAGAAGAAATTTCAAGTAGTGCAACATTTGAACACAACATTTCATCCGAACATGGTTTCTGAAAATTTGAATAAACCGCGGCAGCAACTTTTGGAGGAAAGTTTTCTCAATAATTCGAAGAATCCACAAGAAGCATTTTCCAAAGATTTGTGTAATCTTTTTGTGGGTTGTAATATTCCTTTACATAAATTGGACAATCCGATATTTCAAGAATTCCTGAAAACTAATTGCAAAGTCGATGATAAACCCATTTATGTACCCAGTTCCTCAACTCTACGCAAGAAATACATCAACGAAATTTATGAAGATGTTACCGATGGTATTAGAAAGGAGTTGAAAAACCAAAATCTTTGGGTCTCTGCTGATGAAACTACCGACACGAAGGGCCGTCAGGTTGCTAATTTGATTATTGGAACCTTAAATGGTTCAACTCAATCTAAAAGACATTTAATTAATGTAGGTAATTTAGACAAAACAAATCGTGTTACCATAGCCAGGTTTATTAATGAGTCCTTAGCGAATTTCTTTTTGCCCGACAAAGTACCTTTTGAAAAATTTCTGTTAATGGTAACTGACGCCGCTTCGTATATGTTAAAATCAGATCAAAGTCTGAAATTTTTTTTTCCCAATTTAATCCATTGTACTTGTTTGGCTCATGGTTTAAATAGGGTTGCTTAAAAAGTTAGATTAGAGTTTCCAGATGTAAGTAATTATTAGTAATATCAAAAAAGTATTTTTAAAAGCGCTCTTACGAGTGCAATTATATAACGAAATGCTTCCCGGCATTCCATTGCCACCAGAACCTATCTTAACAAGATGGGGAACATGGCTTAAATGTGCTGTGTTTCTTGCCGATAATTACGAAGGCATCAAAAAGTTGTAACTCAATTTGATTCAGCAACCAGTCTTGCCATAGAAAAGTGTAACGTAATTTTCAATAATTCGACAATACAAAATCAGCTATCATATATTAAATCTAATTTTGCGATAATTGAGCAGGCAATTACTAGATTAGAAGATAGAAATTTATCTTTAAATGATGGTGTTGGCATTGTAAATGATATCGAAGAGAAAATTGGAAAAGTCAACGGATTGACTGGAAAAAGAATTAAAGAAAAATTAGCCGCAATTCTAAGCAAAAATGGAGCTTTTGTTACATTAAAATCTATAAATAATGTAATTAATGGCAATTTTAATGAAGACATTAATATAAGCCCCTCATTAATACCTAGTTTTAAGAATGCACCGATCACATCTTGCGATGTTGAAAGAACATTTTCCCGGGTATACGTAAATTGCACGCCAAACCCCCAGGTCAATGTAATCCTACAGGTATTTTGCACTCCGGTTTCTTCATTGCCCATTAATCTGACCGGTAAATTGCACTCTAAACATGAATGAATATTCTATCATATTTTATTCCTATACATATAGTAAAAATCCAACATAAAAATACATATATAAAAATATAGTCACTAAATTTTACAGAAAAAAAAAGGAATATAGTTTATTACAAAATAAATACAATAGATGTGTGAAATACTATGATACATAGCAATGATACGTTATCCTTTGGGAGCACTATGGTAAGATATAACTTTTAAGAAGGTATGTCTCTGTATCTCTCCGCTTACGGATAATGAGTATGCTAATGATTAGAGTGCAAGAGTGCATTTTACATGTGGGATTAGGGCGCCGGATTTATAAGTAAAGCTCAAGCGGATTCAATAGCGTGCAAATTACCTGTGCCCATTTTCCCAATATAAACATATACTTACAGATCGTAGACATAATTTAACTATGGAAAATTTAAAGAAATATATGGTTATTTATTGTAATAAATAAATATATAATTTGTAAATACGACAATTTATTGTAATAAATAAATATACAATTTGTAAATACGACAAATGAATTTTAATTTCCTAAAACATAATAAATAAATGCACATCATAAGTGCATATTGCATATTGTAAGTGCATATTTAGGGATTTTTAAGTGCATATTGCATGCATATTTGGCAAACTTTTTAGTGCATATTTTCCAGTCTCTATTTATGACACAAGCGCTGCGTTGGTAAAGTATATTGCTTTATTACAATCCAATCTCCTAATTAAGCAAATATCGAAATATTAGGAATATTAAACTATACACTCGAAAATAATTTTTTTTTAATTGGAAATTTTAAATAAAAATCCACCAAATATACCAACCCAAGGATTTGTACTTATGGAAATAGCTTCATTCAAATTCCTTTCCAATATTAAATTAATATGTTCCTTCTTACTGAAATAAATTGGAGGCTGGCGAAATTTAATTAAACGACTCCATCAGTTTCGGTGGAATCTTACCCAGGGCAATAGGAGATATACACAGTATACCCAATACAGTGGATTAGTATTAAAGAATCGGATAAATTACAGGATCTTGATATTACAAGGGAAGCTTGTAAAATTATATATCTATAACAGAATAAACGAAGACGTTCTGTTATTAAAATACACAAGCAATACATTATAGCAGCTTTTAAATAAAATTTGATATTATAAATTTGTTATCGTCTTATTGTAACATTTCATTTGGAATGAGAAACATTATTGCTTCGTCATAAAACGAAACTTGTTAAATTGTATATATTTATATATGTTAGATATAAGTAAATCTGGATAAAGAATTTTAAACTTTAACATTTCCAATTTTATAAATATTCAACGATTTATTTTCAAATTTATACCAACGTATAACACAATTTTATTAGCAAATTCAAATTATAAAACTTTCTATCAATTCTAAGAATTTATATTTGCAAATTTATTTATTACTTTATACATTAGACCGCTTGGTTTATTGCATAGGACAGGGATGTACAGCCTTATAGGGAACAGGGGCCACTCGGAAAAATTATAAGCCAAGGACGGGCCACTACAAAGAATACTTATTAACAAAATTATTTTTATTTTTAAATAGTATGCATTACTACAAATGATAAAAATAAAAGAACATTCAAAAATGTTTGTTGTAATTATGTAATCGTAATGTAATCTAATCATTACAATGTAATATTTCATGTTTTATTTTGATGCATGACATTGCATTGACCTAACAATTTTGTTTATGTTTGGCTCCACATTACTTGTCGCCACACGTAAAATTGCGTCCAGATTTTCATTTACCAGACGGTTTCGATTTTTTGTTTTGCTAAGTTTAATCACTGAAAACGTTTGCTCACAAATATACGTCGATCCAAATAAGCTTGCGCATTTCAATGTATTTATTCGCAACTCTTTATAAGCGGTTTTGTCAACGCAACGGTAAAAGTTGAGTAAATTACCTTCATTAAACTCGTTTCCTAAATTATCATCATTTTGCATGTCTATCAATGCCAGCTGTATTGATTCCGGCGCATTTTCGGGTGAAATGTTGAAAGGATTGCTGAAAATGTCCATCACCATATTCGCGGTGAGAGACTTCCTGCACAGAGAATTTCCAGGACAGTGGAACAGTGGACAGTGGGGTAATTAAATGGCCTGCAAAATCTTCTAACCTATTACCTCGATTTCTTTTTGTGAGGATCTTCAAAAAATAAGATTTATGAGGAATCCATACAACATTTAGAAAAATTGCATGTAAAAGTTACAAATGCTTTTGGGACATTAAGACATTGATCGATGCATTGAACAAGAAGGAGGCATCTTCAAACATTTGTTGTGAATTATTCCATTGTTATTGTTGATTCTTTTTGTTGTTTCCAATCAATTGTTATAATTAATTCTTTTCTAAAAATAAATCCTTCAATTATCGTTTTGAACCATATCCCAGCCCGTAAATGTTTTTTTTTTTAATATATTATGAATTTTGCTGAGAAATAAGTGACAATGACAGAAAATACCCTCACACTAATGTTATAAAAGTAATCCGAGTCCGTTTTTAATTTCCTTTAGTTGATGGCGGTTGTAAAGTGTTGAACCGTTCGATCAAAAAATGGTGAGTACCACTGAATGTAGCAGAAAAAGTTACTATGGAAAAGTCCGTTTGGTTTTTCAATTCGTTGCATGACAACCAAGTTATTGAAGAAAGACGAAAATGTGAAATTTGTTTTTTCCCAAAAATCTCAAAAACGAAAAATTATAATGCAAATTTCTTTCCGCCATATTAATCCCCATTAACTTTCGTAGAGATTTTACGAGATTCCAGTGGTGAGCATCGAATCTGAATAAGCTTGTATATTCTTATAAATAAACGTTTTTATATAAATTTATTTTAATACAATTTTGGTACCGTTAAACACAGTGGGGCATATTTTGCATTAAACTAATCAATACGAAGATTTAACAATAAAATATAACAGTTTAAATACTTGTTTAGACCAAAAAAAAAATTCGTTAGGGCTTTAATAAATATCTGATTTGTTTTTTTTTGTCACATAGTAGACTTTGTTAAAATTATCAAAAATGAAATAATATATTTTTCATGCTGTCGATTAGCAAAATATTTCTAATTATGTTTTTTTTTCCGAAACATTATTCATATATGCTTTTACTCTGCTGATAATCCTGTGTCCATAAGATGAATTATATAATACACAATCGAAGCCAAAATTAGGATTCGACTGACATTTAGGAAAACCTACGTCGGCGTAAAAACACCCACACTATTTTCACGCAAAATGTGTAATTATAAATTAGGTTTTAATTCAGAAAATTTCAAAAAGGTACATCATCCTTTAGTAAAATTTACGTTGGCGGAATGACTCAACGCCTCCGCTATCTGCACCAATGACCTTTGCTATCTACAAAATTCATTAAGAAGAATTCATTATAACATTGGTTATGGTAAAAATATATTAGAATTTAGATTATTTTATTTTTTGAAATTATTTTTCCCTGTTGTTCGATTTAATCAAAATAATAAGCAGATTATACGAGCTGCTTAGCGAACCAAAGTTTATTAACGTAAAAAATCAAAGATTACGGAAATCGGGCCATCTTAGACACATAGAAAACAGCATACAAATCAAAAATGCCACATGGACAACACTGAAAGGAACGAGCAAATAAGAAAAAGATATATGGACTGTCCGGCGAACCAAAGAATAGTGACGTAAATAAAAGTCGAAAATGATTGTGCATAAACCATCTCCAATGTATGAAAGACTGTAAAAAATTTCAAAATCCGAATCAGGCTTCCGGTTTAGCCGGAAACGATGTTAGCTTTTTTATTTTAAATGAAACACCTATATATGTTTACTAATTTCAATAGCTCTAATCTGGGAATTCAGCAATAATAATAAGGTTTGGTACCCTTTTGTTCGACAACGACAAAGATATTTAATTAAAACTAATATTTTAAAATCATGTAAGCCATGGAATTAAAACTCAGTAGGTACTTGACTTGATCTCTCAGAATTAACTTTGTAGAAGTCCAGATATTAATAATGGATCAATTAACTGAAAAAGAACGTATTAAAATTCTGAAGATGATTGGTTTTGGTGAGCGCGTTAGAACTCATCAAGAAGTATGCTATTTATTTAACAATTTGCATCAATATACAAAAAGGTTTTGTTTAAGTATGACAATACGTTAAGCACGTATAAAGCGTTTGTACAATATGAAACAAACATGTAAATAAATAATTTACATATCTGTAACTATGCACATGGACAATACACCTCGTATTTTCAGCATTTACTTCTGCTTAATACATATGTTTCTGCCATCTAGGCGTCCTCAGTTAAGCCAGTGAAGCAATGTATACAAATTAATACAAACCTGTTATAAACAACTGGTTTGTATCTGTATTTAAATTTACTGAAATAGCCCGCATAGATCAAGCAAGTTCCGTCCTATAAGAAGACAACTATTTAATAATTGACATCTTACGGGCGAAAGAGACTTTGTCTGGAGGGCTACCTATCGTTCGAACAGCTAAGCTGCTACGGGAAACGATAAAATACGTATGTAGATGTAGTCCATTAACAACCAGCCAGATGGCGGTAAATATACAAAAAGGTTTAGTTTAAGTATGACAATACGTTAAGCACGTATAAAGCGTTTGTACAATATGAAACAAACATGTAAATAAATAATTTACATATCTGTAAGGTCAGTCGTAATTCCAGATAATTTCGTTAAATCCAAATCCATTATAGAACATTTTTCCAGAAGAGCTTGAGCATGTCACTCCCCTTGGTTTAACTTGTCAAAGAACTCATATCAATCAGTTCTTCACTCACTTCAAAATTTTGCGTTACACCTCGTAAAAATATTAAGAGTTAAGAGTGGAACTTATATCTGTAGATTCGTCGAGTGCTAAAGAAAAATACTCAAAACTTTTCGATTTCGTAGTTAATTGCTCTTCTATATTAGCTGCTAATGTGGTAGGTCTTCTTTGAACAGTCATCCGGTTTGGTTGAATTTTCTCAAACATCTTTGCATCTTTCGGACACATCTTTTTTTTGCGGCGATATCTAAACACTGCAAAACAATCTCCCCATCTTTAAAATGCCGACAAGTTTTCGCTATTATTCGAGATATTTCAAAGCTAACTTCAGTAGCTGTTTCAGCATCTTGAATTGGTTTTGTAAACATAGCTTGCTGGCCTATTAGTTCCCTTTGTAAAGTGGAAATTTTTTGCGTTCGATTTTCGCCGGTTAATTTGGTAAAAGTATGATGCTGGGTTTCATAATGCCTTTTCACATTATATTCCTTCGGAATAGAAACACTACTCTTGCATATTAAACAAACACTTTTGTTATGCGATGAAATAAAAAAGTATTTTTCGGTCCAAATATCTTGAGACTGTTGATTTTCATCTTCAACCTTACGACTACGTTTTTTACTGGGGCCTGGTTTATCCATATCAAAATTGATATTATATTGTTACGTAGGTAGATGCCAAGTTCGCCCTTAATGTTAGAAATGTTTTAAACGAAACATTCCAAAATCGCTGGATTCATCGCAGAGGATTCATTGAATAGCCCACACGGTCTCCAGACTTAAATCCCCTATATTTTTTCCTTTGGGGTCATTTAAAATATGCGGTTTATACTAGACGACCGCATAATCTGGACGAGTTACGGCAGGGTATAATTGAGGAAGTGCAATTAATTCGTGAGAAGGCTTTGACAAATGTCATTCAAGAATTTATTCAGACTTGTATATTGTCAAGAAGCGAACGGTCATCATTTCTTTCTTAACTGATATTGATTTTGTTTGTAGATATTTTTTGTATTTATTTTTCTTGTTCTCAATAAAATTTGCATTATTAGATTTAAGTAAACGTCTCTGTCGTTTTTGAACAAAAGGGTTCCAAACTTTATTATTACTGAACTCCCAGACAAAAGCTCTATTAAAATTTGTAAAAATATACAGGGTGTTTCGTTTAAAATAAAAAAGCATCGTTTCCGGCCACACCGGATATAAGTATACCCACGGAATCCCCGATTATCGTTTACTTAATTGTAGAAAGTCTTATTAAAATCTAAGTAATTATATGAAAGATATTCGAATGGATTCATACCTGACCGAATATATATGACAGAAGAAGAAAATGATGACATGAAGCTATCATTGTAAAGGAATGTGAAAAGCAATATTATAACGAGATTCTTTAAAATAAACAAATAACTAGGTATTTAAAAAAAAGAGGAAAATTATTATTGACGACAATATCTAAAAAAAAGAAGAGAACTTGAAAAATTGGGTAGAGAATAATACAATTATACAAATTGATATACTTAAACCTTTTTTTTGTATATTTGCTGCTATCTGGCATCGTGTTAATGGACTTACACCTATATACGTACCTTTTTCTCTTCTGTACCGGCATAACCTGTCAAGGGAAGATTGCCACTTTCGGTATAGTCTCTTTTGTCCGTCAGAGATGTCACAAGATTATATGGTGCCACCTGATAGGACAAAATTTGCTATACCTTATGAAGCGATTTGTTTAAGCTTTACTTACTTCACTAGCTTAACTGATGACGCCCGATAGTAGATGGCAGAAACACGTGTCTTAAGCAGAAGTAAATGCTGGAAAATACGAGATGTATGTCCATGTGTACAGTTACAAACGTGTATATTGTATGTCTGTTTCATTTGTAACAAATGCTTAACGTATTGATACTTACTTAAACATTTTCTTGTAGAGAATTATAGTTTTATTATTTTCTAATATTAAATGTGGAAACTTGAAAAATCTAATTATTAATAATACTTCATATTGATATATAAAGTTTGTCATTATATTGAAATTAATATTTCCAGATTTGGCTGAATTTTAACGAAATCGTTATTTGTTGAAATTTCAAAATAGTTTTCTATATCATCTGCATTTGCGAGAATGGGACACTTCACTTTGAGAAGGAGATCATAAACAAAACAAATAGCAAAGGGCCCAAATTTGATCCCTGAGGAACACCAGAAGGAAGAACAAAATCGTTAGGGGCAAAACCCATTGAAACTGGAACGAGACCAAAAGATCCTAGTTCAGGAAACAAAATCTCGTAATCAATTAGTAAATCGAATGCCTTTGACAGGTCAGTATAAATTACATCGACCTGCCCAATACTTCACCGACGTACTGAGCAATCAACTCAAAATTGATTATAGTAGATCTACCCGAGATAAACCATGCTGGTTCGAAGATATATGAGAGCGGGTGCCATTAAAAAGTCTGGAGTATAATACCTTCTCATAGAGTTTGGCGAAGTTTGCTATAATGAAAATTGGCCTATAATTACCAATCGACGCAGGATCCCCTGAATAACGGCCATGTCAATGTTTTGGTCTAGTAAGAGCTTTGAAATGTACACACTCTTAACTCTACTAAGTCCTTCAACGTTTATGTGACAAATTCGAATTGTTTTTCCCAGGTTTTTTGTTGTTTGATCCTGAGAAGGGCCATAGTTGTGAATGAAAATATCTGGATTCTAGTATAACAGCCAGGAGATCCGAAGATATTGTCTGGCTGACAAAGTTCACTCTAGCTCATTTAGCTTTACCCAGAGTGCAGGACGAGCCTATTGCTACGGACGCGAGCTAGTTTACACCCACAATTCAATTCTTAATAAATAATTAATAAAATTAAACAATTCAAATGAAATAAAGAGCTATAACAAACTTTTAACGTTAACAATTAACTATCACATCACTCTTTACACCAATAAAGTTGGTGAAAAACGAGAAAACTAATAAATTAATAAACTAATATTAAATCAACTTGAAAGCCCAAAAAATAAAATCTAAAACCGTAAATAAATAATGACTACAATAAGGAATTATGGTATCAAAAAATATCACTTTGATAGCTATCTCTAAAAAGCAGTTATATCACCAGAACTCGGCGAAAGGCCAAATCCACACTTTATCTGGGACACACCAGCAGCTAATTAAAGTTCCATCTACTACAGCTAAAATAAACACTAGAAATAACATAATCCACAATCCCTGCAGTATTGCTTGGGGTGCGAATGCAGCCACCCTTAGAACGTCAGCTCTTACTTAGACTTGTTTACTTGGTAGCTGAATAGTGCACCCCAGTCTGGTTAAACAACTGCCACGCAAAGTAGATCGACATCAAACTAAACGAGACCATGAGAACAATTAGCGATTGTTTAAAAAGTACACCTCTACTTTGACACCCGGTTCTAAACCATATTACACCTCCCACCATCCGGAGACAGGAAAGGCTAATAAAAGAATATAATACAAAGGTATTTTTAATAATATAAAATATTATTAAAAATCTGGTGTGAAGAACACAAATGCAGGTTCACTATTAATATTTTCTGTGAACGTGTCTGGAAATATCCTTTCTCCAGCAGGGGCGTACCGATGAGCTTGTAGAAAAGCAAAATACGTATCTACGTCTCTGGGGATAGGATATATTCGGACACGTTCACAGAAAATATTAATAGTGAACCTGCATTTGTGTTCTTCACACCAGATTTTTAATAATATTTTATATTATTAAAAATACCTTTGTATTATACAAAACTGGTGGGGTTTACCTACTCATGTATGTTTCAATTATTCTGATAAAAGAATATAATAAAATAATATCAAATCTCCACCTTCCAGTACACATTGATTTCCCTGGCGCCGGCCTGTCGAGACTGTAGTCGAGATCTCCTCAACTCCTACTGCTAGCAGAACAGCTTATAGCAGAAGATTTCAACTCAAATGATAGATGGAGAGAGTATTGGGAAGCCTTGAAACCCGCTCAAGTGGCCCATATTATTGATTTTACCGTGCCCCTATTAGGAATGGAGCTGCCTCGCCATGAGTGGAAGACACTCAATAGAATAAGAACGTCCCACGGAATTTGTCGTGACTCATTCTATAAAATGGGGACTGACTGATACACCAACTTGCGAATGCAGAGAACCTCGCCAGACTATTCACCATATTACAGTTGAGTGCCCGCTTAAAGCATATGCAGGTCAGATGAGTGACTTCTTAGAAGCAACTGACACCGCGTTGGACTGGATCAATAGCCTTTATTTTAAAATTTAACTTTTAGATGTATAATCCATGTTAGCCATACGCTATATAAATAACGCACGATCTCATTTTTTATGGACGGGAATAATTCTTATGTTCTTCCACCGCTCAGGAAAGATATTCGTTATTATGGATAAGTTAATAAGTAGTTTGAGAGAATATGCAAGGGCGAATCTCCAGTCGCGTATCAAGAAGCTCGGTAAGGAATCGTCTCCAGCGATGTGTTTATTAGGAAAACGAAATGAATTACTACGATTCTATAAAGTTCAACTCATACTGTAGCGCATCAGATGTTGATCTGCCTCTCTGTTGCAGGAGAAGCCAACAGTGTTACCACATTAGACGTTACGCTTACAGGCCAACTATTTTATTTACACGCCTCGTATGCGATTGCCATATCAGAATGTTTTAGATAAGTCTAGATGCATCAGTTCTTCACGTCAGAATTTTACATCTCGTTTACTTTGTTTACATTAATAAATGATATCAGCCTCTAGCTCGGTAACTAAACTGTAAGACAATACAAAGAGACATTACAATTGAAGTTCAATTATCCTGGTGCATATATTCTTTTATAAATAATGTTTATTCAAAAATATTTGTAGCCGACTATGCGATGTCTGTATTTACCATTGTTTACGTTCCTGCGGGCGTGTAAACGTGTTGAAACCGTCTTCGCGCTTTAACGTAAGAAAAAACGACGTCGTCCTGTAACATGCAAGCGAAATCCAGCATTCGCCTCATAAATTTGGGACGTGACGTTTCAAATTCCTATCCCATCCAAGCTACTAGCATTTCAACGCGTTATTGAATTCGCACTCATGGGGAGAAGATTCTCGCACTTTCAATATCCCGTCACTCTGTACTTATTCCTACTACCAACGACACCGCTGCCATCTCTGTACAATCCGATCGCTTAGATAGGAATCCATATTAACCATCTTATGCCCTTCGTACCATCCCTTTTAAGAAGAAAATCTTGATTAAATTCTCCTTCTTTCTACGTTTTCTGGCAGTCTCTTCTCCAGATACATGCGTTATTAATGAGGTGTCTCCTAAGATCAATTTCAGTTGAAATTAAACGCAAGAAGAGACTGAAAATTTATCCTTAACGAAACAAGTGATTCATAGCATATAAGTACTGTATTTGTTCAATTTTTTAAATTAAAAGTATGACTACGCAAACTGTGCATATTTAATTAATACGAGGGTGATACAAATTTGACTTACATTTTGGTTTTTCTCGATACAAACTTCAAATTAATACAGGTATAAAATTATGAGATGTTTAAGATCCACCAATTCCAGAAAGGGCGCTCCAGGTGTTAATGTGAATAAAATCGGTTGCTAAGCTATATTATCGCACTGTTAGAATGGTAGAGCGCTAATATGAATGAATTAATAAATAACATGATGTTAAATATATTATATGTGACACAAATGCTAATTTTAAAGAATCATCAATTGAACAGTTTCATAAAACGAAAACTTAACTTTCAGATTGTAAGTGTAGGTCGATGCCAATTCCACTCCAGTGGCGTCTCTTCCGCTTCTTTTTGATATCCCGTTGGGTGATTTATTGCTTAGAAACTGTATTCTCGTTCCGATGAATGTTAAATTTATCGGAAATTACTGACGGCAGCTAACAATATAAACCGGTAAACAAAGCCAGTGCCAAAGATCCCTTGATTTGGTCAAGGGCGCAAATTAAATATCAGCATAGACGACGGCTCAAATCCAATTATAAATGATCTTTCAAATTGAGCACCTTTTTTAAAAATAAATAAAACTCAAAATTTACATTGATTTTCAAAAATTTTTATTGGTAATTGCAGTATCAGTTTTAACATTGATACACGAAAAATAATATCTGACAAGTGACCACCTCTTGCTGCTCCACAGCTGTTCACTCTTTTTTTTTATTTTCTTTTACATTTCGACATAATTGAGGCTCTATTTCATCAATGAAAGAAATAATTTCATTCTTTAGTTCAGGAACCGATTATGGTTTGTTCTTATAGACCTGGCTTTTTACGTAACCTCCAAGAAAATAGTCCAACGGTGTTATATCACATGATCTTGGTGACCAATTAACATTACCATTTCTTGAAATAATTCTTTCAGGAAGTTTTCGTCTTAATAAAGCAATTGTTTCATTAGCAAAATTAGGTGTACCACCATTCTGTTGAAACCTATCTACCCTCTAGATCAGTGTTTTTCAACCTGTGGGTCGCGAAGCCTCTGTCGGGGAGGGTCGCGAGAGGTCGAGAGAATTTTAAAAAGGTAGATATATTAAAAAAAAGTTAACAAAATGATACTCGTTATGTTATTTATACAAACACATTAACAAAAAATAAAATCTTCGAGTACTCGTTCATTTTAATCTGAAGGTTGCGCTTGAGTTTGTTCAATCAATCTCTCCCATCGTGGATCCGTTTTTGCAACTTTAAGTATTAAATCGTTTTCCAAATTTAAGCGATTTCTTAGTTTACTTTTTATTTGGGCCATTGATGAAAATGCCAACTCGCACAAGTACGAGGTAGAAAATGGAATCAAACACTTCAAAGCCTCGGTTGTTAATTCCGGGTATTCTGTTTTTCTTTTTAACCAAAAGGTATCCAAATTTTCAGACTTGAATTCCAAGTGTAACATCCCATCGGCAAATAATTCCAGCAGATTCTCTTTGAGCTTAGTTGATATATTTGCCTCATTTATAGCTGCATTTAAAAACGGATTTAAGATCCATCTTTGCCCAGTGTTATCCGATATCTCTTGCACTGAGAAGTAATGACACAATTATTTCTTCAAATTATCTAACACCATTTTCATACCAGATATATATGAGTTGATGTTTATCTCGCTTCCGACTTCTTCAATGAAAGACTGTGTCGACGAAAATGAATTAAAGTTGTTTTGATTTTTAGATGATGACCACAATTCAATTTTTTTTATAAAGCCATGGAGTTTGTCTTTTGCTGTAGTGACTTTTTCATCCCGCCATTGAAGACTTTTATTCAAGTTATTTAAATGCTCAAATAAGTCAGAAAGAAAAGCCAATTTGAAAAGGAATTCCGGGTCAGAAATGAATTCAGAATAATGTGACTTGGCTTGTTGTAAATATACTAATAGTTCAGCGCGAAGTACCATAACTTTGGTCAGTACTTTGCCTTTTGATAACCACCTATCATATGTATGGTAAAGCAAATTGCGGTGTAGTTCAGCGCGAAGTTCCATAACTCTGGTCAGTACTTTGCCTTTTGATAACCACCTAACATCTGTATGGTAAAGCAAATTGCGGTGTAGTTCCCCAATATCTTCACAAATGATTAGAAACAATCGAGTCTGCAACGCTTTTCCTTTAATAGAATTTACAATGTTAATAATAATATTTAGAACTTGACTGTATTCTTGTGGTAAAGTTTTGGCTGCAAGAGCTTGGCGATGGAGAAAGCAATGCATCCAACAAGCGTTTGGCATCTGTTCTTTTAGTCTAGCAATAAATCCACTCTTCGCACCAGTCATGGCTTTTGCTCCTTCACTACAAATAGCAATGCATTTTTGTGCCCAATCGATATTCATATCTTGCGTAGCTTCAAGGAACGTGTCATGCAAGCACTGACCTGTAGTATTTTTGGGTAGTGCCTTGCAAAATAGTATTTCTTCCATTAATATTTCATTGGATTCAAAACGCACAAAAGCTACAAACTGCGCACAACCCGCAATATCTCTTGATTCATCAAATTGCAAGGACGCAAAAGAACTTTTCCTAATTTTTTCTATGACTTGATCACGAACGTCAGTCACCATATTGCTTATCCTGCGTTGAATGGTATTGTCAGAGAGAGGTATACTTTTGAGCTTTTCGACCTCTTGCTTGCCAAACATAATCTCAGCTATATCTAAAGCCGCTGGGAAAATCAAATTTTCGGCAATACTGTGAGGTTTTCCTGCTTTAGCCACACGAAAAGCTACTCGATAACTAGCGAGCAACACTTTCTCATTTAGGTTGGGCATTTGTCCTATAGCAGTTTTTTTATGTTCAAGAGCTTTTAATTTTCACTCAAAAAATTCCACGGGTTTATTTTTTTCATTAGGATGTTTTCTGTTTAGGTGGCGTACCAACTTCGATGGCTTCATGCTTTCTCTTGACAAAGTTTCAAAGCAAATTACGCACTGCGGTTTATTCTCAATCACAGTAAACCCAAATTTCAAATAATTGTCGTCATAAAAACGTTTTTTCTTTATTCCACTACTGCCGCTAGACTTAGACGTTGATGGTTCTGATGATATTTTCAGGAATTTATCCATTTCCGATTATAAAAAACAACTCAAATAAATACGTAAAACAAGTGATTCGCGCTCTTCAAACAACTAAACAGCAGACGACACGACCACTTGCTTCGCGGTCTTGCACTCAACTGCCGCGGTGGCCGCGATCGACCGCCCTATTTATAGGCCAGCGCATTCTAGCGAGAATCATCTCGAAGCGTAACAAAACGTCTCGAAACTTGTGGACCTTTAGCGTGGGCCGTGGAGCGCGCGGGGGGGACTACCAGCGCCATCCGTGGGTAACACTCGGAACCTGTACTAGTTCCGAGTGTTACCAACAGATGGCGCTGGGAGTCTCGGCCCCTAACAATATGTTTGTATTTGTTTGTTAGTTATCAATTGGCCACGTATTCGATTTAGAATTATATGTTTTACGTACTTAATTGTATATTTATATCCGAATCCTAATAAAGCAAACGCCTAAAATTTTTGTATGGATTAAATATTTTTAACATACATGGAAAAAAAGGGTCGGAGGTCGGGAAATATTTTTTGATACTAGGGGGGTCGTGTCATGAAAAGGGTTGAAAAACACTGCTCTAGATCAATTTTATTCAGTTCAGGCCACAAAAATTCAGTTAACATATCACGATATCGAACACCATTCACTGTTACAGCATCACCAGAAGCATTTTAAAAGAAATATCGTCCAATTACACAACCTGACCATAATGAATATCAAACAGTGACTCGTTGAGGATGTAAAGGTCTTTTATGAATCACTCGTGAATTTTCCTCACTCCAAATTCGACAATTTTGTTTGTTAACAGAACTACTAATTTCGAAATGTGCTTCATCAGAAAAAAATACTTTTTGTGAAATATCACATAGTTGTTCTCTAATCCAACTGGCGAATGCACGACGTTTTGCATGATCCAATGGCTTTAGTTCCTGTGTTATTTGAACCTAATATGCATTTAAAGCTAAATCCTTTCGTAAAATACGTCCAACATGTTGTAAACGTCGACTAATGGACATTTCAATTGTTTCGGCAACACTCTCACGAATCAAATTAATATGCCCTTGTGAACGACCACTACGACCACTACGACACTACGATCTTCCTCTTGTTTGATCTTCCACCGAACGGGTCTCTTGTAATTTTCTAATAATTCGACCAATAATTCCTTTAGATGGCCGATCATATAAATCATAAAATTCACGTAATTTTCTAAAAATATTTTTTCACAGAACGCTGATTTTCATTAAATAATTCAACAATTTTAACGCGTTATTGTATCGCGTAAGAAGGCATTTTTATAAATGTCATACATCACACTTCGTAAATGTCAAAATGCCCAAAAGAATTCAGAGCGCCATCTATATTTTATTTATGTTTAAAATAAGGCGCTAAATTTGAAAGACCCATTATATTGGTGTTCATTAAACAAACGGATGTTGCCTCAAATCCACCTATTTCGGTGTATAATCGAAACTTATGATACTCCACACAACAACCAAAAAGTGGCAAAATACACAAGCACGTACGTCCTAGCCGAAATACTAGACGGGAGTCAAGTACGGTGCCACACAACATTCCCACGCATTGATTCTCAATCAATCATCTCGCCTCAAGACAGGCGCGTGATCTCCGAACACCTGCCTAGTACGACGGGGTATACTCAAAGGAAAAAAGTCAAGTACAATACGACGCAAAAGACACCATTATTATTTTAAAATGATAGTTTTAAACGTAAGAATCAATCGGTCAACTTTTTAAATGTTCCCAAGATTCATAGCACACGTTGGACGTGAAACGTGCTGTTGAATGTTCCCAAGATGCATAGGACACGTTGGACGTGAAACGTGCTCTTCTCCAAACTGTTTATGAAGTCTCTGATGAATATCAGTGACTTTCACGCCTTCATTGATTACAAAATTTAATAAATGTACGATTGTGCAATAGAATTTGTACATTGGTGCACGACATTGTTAATAACGGGTGATAAAATAGGAGATACATATTTTTATTTTGTAATAAAGATAAAACAGTATAAGATATCATCATAGTTTTTTATTTATTGTAGACATTGGTTCATGACATTTTTATTTAAAAATGATTTCATTTAATGACCGCCTCTGGAATTTTTTAAAAATTCCATTCTGGAACACCAATTTTTGCGCACTTTTCCGCATAAATCTGCACTTATTTCAGCAATTAACCAAATAATGTTGGTTTTTAGGTCATTGAGTGTTTGCGGTTTATTGGAGTGTTATATCGCATGATCTTAGTCGGAATTTCTGGAGATTACGCCGTCATTAAACTTTTCTCTCAATAAATTGATTGTGTCATGAGATGTATGGCATGTTGCGCCATCCTGTTGGAATCACATATTGTTAAAGTCTAAATAATCTAATTTATTCCACAACAAATCTGTAATCATGTGTCTGGAGCATTCTCCATTGACGGTAACTGCAATGCCATTTTCATTTTCAAAAAAATATGGTCCAATTACACCTCCAGACCATAAACCACACCAAACTGTAAATTTTTGTGGATGTAAATATGTTTCATGAACAGCATGTAGGCCCTCCTCACTCGTGTTACAATGTTACAATTGTGCTTATTTACGAAGCAATTTAACCAGAAATGATTCTATATATTGTTCCAAAAGGCACCTTGGTTCTGGGTTTGTACATTGAAAATTATCTGTTTTGCATCTTCTGATATATGCTTTCTCTGTCGTGCTCCAACAGTATTATCACTATCCACATCATAATCACTAACAATTTCAGCAAAAGGTCGCCATATGTTCGTTAAGTAAAGAGAGAGAAATCATGATTGATAGATGACAGCCCTGGTTTACTAATAAAATGGGTAAAACTGCTAGTCGGAAGAATTTCCATCATGGTTGTCACATTGAAGTTTGACAAACCAGTGAATTATGATCTCATTATTCACTAGTGATTAATGGATATTATAATGTTTGAGGAAATACATGCATTATAAATATTTTATACATTAGTCTTGGCAAGGATTATTATGGCGTTGACTTATCTCGCGTTTTCATATCTTGTCGCCGGGATGGTGTTGGTGACCTAATGCCAATATCAAATCGTCGACATTATTGCAATATAAAAGACCCTCGTCGGTTGAAAGATACTATGATAATTCTTTCTGACGATTACGATACACAGAAATATGTGTGTTAGCCTGGAACTAACAGTTTCCGACCTTGGAGTCTATATCCTGGCATTTCTGCTTTAGTTTTTTACAAATTCAGATCCCGAATAAGATAATTTAATTCTAATTAGGTATGGTTCGTCCTCTTCAGATGGCAAATATTCATAATCGCTGGTCGATAACTTGACACTTGCTTCTTCTGATTCTGTAACATCATAATCTTCACACGAAACACCTATGGGTTTTGGTACTGGCAAGGCTTTCGGATGAGATACTGGACGAGTAGTAGTGGGCAGACTAGCATAACTAATATTTTTCTTGTTTTTGTTGGAAAATCCGAAAATTTTAGTTAAAAAAAGTAGCAATCAGTCGAATGGTACGTCCGTTCACGCCAAATCATAGGTTTTGCAAATGTCATAGCACTTTTCTTACTGTTTGATTAGCCCCTCAGAGTAACAACATAGCGTCTTGATGTTCAATGGTTAAGCCAAAATAGTGAAAATATAACTTTTCTATTATAAATATTCCGCTTATGTTGGTGGGCAGTGTACTTTACACATTCATGACAGAAGCTGCTTGGATTATTTATATGCGTACGCGACATTATTAAAAAGGCGTTCAGTTATTGTTTAATCACAGATTAACGAATCCAAAAGATATAAAAAAAGAACCGAAGAATCGACGAAGTATATCCCGGGACAGATGGGATAGTCAAAGTAGTGTCCTTACAGAAAGCTGGAGGGAACACCGAAAAAAGGCCAATTACGAACATTGTACTACTGGCCATCAAACCAGAACCAGAGACGATCAAAGATGAAACAAAAACTAGCGCTACATCCAATATTTAGGTATCTCCAGACGGCGACATACGCCCCAAGCCCAAACCCAAGCCGAGGATCATCAAGGCGACCTCATCATGATGAAGACAGGCAACTTTTCTTGTTGAGAGTTGGCACTTTGTTTAATCATAGATTAAACATCATTTTTATCTAAATAAGATAGTGTATTTCATATTTTATAATTATCGTACTGTATATGTTACATATTATATTTTAGCAATCAAATAATTCGCATATCCAAATCAGGTATTTAATCTAAACTGGTTCAGTATACTGCTGATGCAAAAATATATCATAGGTTTTACTAAACCAGTTCTTTATTCTAAACAGTCATCGCATAAAAATTGTGAAATACAAGAATTAATAGAACATCAAAATGCCTTATAAGCATCTGTGGAAACTCCGTAATTAAACAAGGTTATATATCAGCGATACCGCAACAAATATTAAACGTACTCGATTTTTAATTACGCTTATTTAATGTATATAAAATGAACATGTTTAGAACCACTAGAATTAAGTTGTACATAGAATTTGTATATACAGGGTGTCCAGAAACTCTCCTGACAAACGAAGACCGGAGATTCCTCTGATAATTTTAAGACAATTAAACCCAAATTACCTAGTCCGAAAATGCTTCCTAAGGGAGCTAGAGTTCTTTGAAGTTGGCGCCTTGTATTCTTTTTTTTTTAATTCGTCCAGAACGCTTCTATTTAGAAAAACAAAAACTGGTATGCTTATTTATCCTCCAGAGATGAATCGATTCCATCAATTGCGAATTTCTAGTACCGGTCATAGGCGTCCGTTTTGGGTAGGTCAACGGTTATTTTAAGGCATAACTTTTTTGTCTTTAACTTTTAAGCATTTGTGACACTAGATTATTAAATTTTCAGGTATTCCAGTACTAAAATGTACTCTTACTTTAAGTCGGTAGGATACACCGTTTTCTAGAAAAATCGATTTGTAAATTTTTCGTTTTTTCTTCATTAAAGTTCAATTTATTATGTACCTACTTATTTTTAGCGACGAAGTTGGCTTGGACTATCAAGGCATGGATGAAAATTAATTTAATAAATTAAAAACAAATTATTTATTACAATGGAACGAAACTAACAAAAAAAGAACAAGTATCAAAGGTAGATTGTTACAAAAGTTGCTCGATGTGATGACCATTAGTCTCTATGCATAAGTTTACCCTTTTGCTTAGAGAACGCCGAATTCTTGCAAGAATTCCAAAGTTATTTCTAAATTCGTTGCAAGCATCTTGTATTCTTAGCCAGAATTGTGCGCGATTTTGTATCGGAACGGAATAAACAAATGCTTTTATGTATCCCCAAACACAATAATCGCAAGGATTCAAATCCGGCGACCTTGCTGGCCAAGCAACTGGACCGCCTCTTCCAATCCAATGGTCTTCGTAGTTATTATCTAGAAAGTCTCGTACATTCCTGCTAAAGTGGGCCGGACAGCCGTCCTGTAGAAACCATAAGTTTTGCCGAATATTTAAGCGCATCTCATCTAACAAATCAGGTAAAATATTTTGCAGGAAATGTAAGTAATCAGCACCATTTAAACGAGCAGGTAATTCCACAGGTCCAAGTAGATAATCGTCAACTACTCCTATCCAGACGTTTATGCTAAACCTATGCTGATGCTTAAATTCTTGAACAACGTGGGGATTGTCACCAACGTACGAATAATAATGTGCATTATGTACATTAAAAATTCCATTTTTTGAGAATGTAGCTTCGTCACCAAACAAAATGTTCCTGAAGAAATCTTCATCTTGATTTTTCTGATTTTGTAACCATCTAGCGAATTCTACGCGAGCAGGAAAATCTCCTTCTAGCAGTGCTTGCACCTTTGTAAAATGAAAAGGATATAAATTTTCTTTGTGTAAGATATTTCCTACGGAAGATTTTGAAATTTTGGGGTACATGGCAGATAGTCTTCGAACGCTAATTTCTGGATCTTCCTCAACTTCCATTAAAATAACATCTTCATGTTCTGCTGTTACATCATTATGTCTCCCTGTTTCATTATTTTTTGGGACCACTGAACCTGTTTCTCGTAATCGTTGATGAAGAGCTGTAAATGTTGAGTGAGTGGGATGCTGACGATTGGGAAAATATTTCAGCGTATCTACGTTGCGCCGCTCGAGCGTTAAACCTCATTTCGCCATAAACTAAATGCATATCGGCGTATTCCTCATTAGTAAAAACCATTTTTTTTTTAATTGAAATCGTTGTGTTTGAATAACACAAAGTAAAAAATGAAAAGATAAACTTCGCGAACTGACAACAATTTGACAATGAAAAACGTAGGTTTTACTTCTGTTGGCAGTTCAGAGCTAACTATTGCAAAAAATAAAAAATTGAACTTTAATGAAGAAAAAACGAAAAATTTACAAATCGATTTTTCTAGAAAACGGTGTATCCTACCGACTTAAAGCAAGAGTACCTTTTAGTACTGGAATACCTGAAAATTTAATAATCTAGTGTCACAAATGCTTAAAAGTTAAAGACAAAAAAGTTATGCCTTAAAATAACCGTTGACCTACCCAAAACGGACGCCTCTGACCGGTACTAGAAATTCGCAATTGATGGAATCGATTCATCTCTGGAGGATAATTAAGCATACCAGTTTTTGTTTTTCTAAATAGAAGCGTTCTGAAGGAATTTCAAAAAAAAATAAATACAAGGCGCCATCTTCAAAGAACTCTAGCTCCCTTAGGAAGCATTTTCGGACTAGGTGAATTTGGGTTTAATTGTCTTAAAATTATCTGAGGAAACTCCGGTCTTCGTTTGTCAGGAGAGTTTCTGGACACCCTGTATACCATAATTTTTGTTAAATAAATTATTAAGGAATGTTTTATTCTTTAATCTATATTGAGTTATTATAAACCGATTTACATTGAATTGAAATAGCCGTATGTAATATATATGTATATGTACCCACATAGACAGATATCTACCAATTCATAAGTTGATTGGTTCCACAACAAAAATTAGCGTGGTTTAAGTGCTCTGAGGTTGGAGACATGCAAGGACATATTCAGACATGTCTACTCAATGTGCGACAGAACGATATCTTTAATAATATCTTTCTTATGTAAAAGTAACTTTGAAATTTTGTAAAATTTAATGTGTTTTCTTGCGAAAACTGTTTAAGGAGCACATTCTAAATCAGATTCAGAAACAGTATGACAAAAGGCAAACTACACGTATTGGTGTATAAGAAAACTAAAAGAGTTGGCCAGTGTTATTATTATTTATTCCATTCCTAATATATTTAATAATTAAAAATTCTCTATTGCTTAACGAAATTACAATGCGAAATATAATGCTTAAATATAAAACACAAACACTTCTTTCTAAAAGACATTGTTGTTGAAGGTAATATTAAGCTGAAATATAGAGCTTAGAAGAGACTGTGTAACATTTCCATACTTTCACGTGCATCTGTTTGAAATTAAGTTCTTTTTAATTAAAGTAAGAGTTTAATTCGTCTGTTCGTAAGTGCAGTTGAACAAAGTTAGTTTAATGTCTTTTATATGAGCCCGTGTTTTCAAACGCGGCAATAGAAAGATGTCGGTCGGGTTTAGTCTAATGTATTTCAAAACTTTTATTACGCTATTCAAAACGATTGTTGTATTCTCAGAACGCAAATTATAGTTGTGACGTTCTTGTGGTGTACGATACTTATAGTTAGTTATAATGATTGTTGTTTTAAAATTGTATTTAATGCTTCTTTGTTCGAACTCCATTTAATTATACGGGGGCAATTCATACTTGACTTAAGTTTTATCTTTTTTTTAAACGTAATTAAAGGGATACTGCAAAATAGTTTTACATTAAACGAAGCAGGCATGTCAGCTAACGCCAGGAAGAACTGCAAGTTGATCATTTCAATACTGTTGTAAAGGGTTACCAAATAAGTAGCGGCCATTTTTTTTTCTAATTATCTTCAAAATTTACATTTGTGTTCAGTATTGATTGACAAATCAACATGAAAAGATACATAGTTGCACAGTGTTTAGAAATTGTTAAAATTTATTACAAAAATAATGAATTTGTTCGGGCTACGTTTCGCGCATCACGTGAAATTTATGGTCAACATAATCAACCTACAGAGCTTACTATTCGTAATGTTACTAAAAAAATGGAGACAAATGGTAATGTTTGTGATATTATGAATCCAACCCGTCAAAAATGTAAACGTACTACTGAAAATGTCGATGCTGTGAACCAAAGTGCGAATGAACATCGAGATCCATAACATAAAGGATTTGTTTCGAGTTGCTGTAAAGCGCAGTCTGTTAAATTTCTACGCAATAAATGCTCATTTGGTTTAAGTTCTTGTGTCAATGGAAATTTATACGTCTTGAAATGCAAATCCTTATGCAGAATATTCCATGTGGTGCCATAAGAAAATCCAAGTTCTCTAGAACGACGTCTAACTGATTGTTCAAGTTAATTACTCAAATTGAAGCGTCAAATTTTGAATATTATTTTATACATATTTTCATAAATACCTAACAGTTGTTGACAAAGTATCCTACTCGCATATAATGGCTATTAGTCACACGCGTGATTTTCGCCACTCGCTTCGCTCATGACGCAAAGTTCACCCTGGCGAATAATAGCCGTCATTATAAAATGTGCTCATTTGAAAAGTCAATATAGGTTATTTTGAAATTTTGATAGAATAAGACGCAAATATATTAGTATGTGTTTGTTGTTCCGTAAACGTAAATCCAAATGACATTTGATAATGTCAATCACAAATATCAGTTAGTGCATAAAATAATCGTGCGTCGATTCTGGTTTAAATAAATTGCTTCTCAGATTTAAAATGGCTTTCACTTTAGAACATAAAATTTTTTTAGTCCAGGCTTATTTTCGAAATGGTAATAAAATTGATTGGGTTTATTCAATTCAAGATTGCATGATAGAATTTCAAGTTGAGTTTCCACATTTTTTAATAGATTATATACAATTTAAGAATACTTTGGATAGAACTTTAAAACTTTTTTTTGAAACTGGTTGTCTTTTAAGAAAATCAGGCAGCGGAGCAGTTAAGAAACGTACACCTCAAGTTGTCAATCGTGTTGAATAAATAATGGAAAATGAACCACAAACATCTGTTCGACATTTGAGTCAACAAATAAACCTTTCTGTTGGTACAACTCACAAGTTATTAAAAAAAGATATGCAACTTTATCCATACCGTGTCACAGCAGTACAAGAAGTGTTAGAAATTGATTACCCACGTAGACTACAGTTTTGTAATTGGTTTGTAAATATGAACAATAATGGAGAACTTTCGCAAAGAGTCATCATCTTTACTGATGAAGCATGGCTTTATAAAACTGGATACCTAAATTCACAAAATACAAGAATTTGGAGTAGTGAAAATCCACATGTAATTAAGGAAGAATCGCTACATCCAGAGAAAATTGGTGTTTGGGCAGCGATAAGCCAAAGGCGAATCATTGGACCAATATTTTTTCAGGAAACGTTAACTGCTCAAAGGTAAAGTACGGAAATTTTACAACCATTTGTCAATCAGTTGCATGATGATGAACTTCAAAATGCATATTTCCAACAAGACGGAGCACCTTCTCACTGTACTGCAGAATCTATGGATTATTTAAGAGAATTTTTTGATGAGCGTATAATTAGTCGAAATACGAAATTGCCTGGCCTGCACGTTCATGCGATTTAACACCTTGCGACTTCTTTTTGTGGCCTTATCTAAAAAATAACATATTTCGAACACCTATATTGAATTTGAATGATATGCTACAGAGAATCGAACAGAAATGCATGGAAATTAATAACAATCCAGTAATGTTGCAGAATATCATCAGAATTTTTGAACGGAGCATTTTAAAGTGCATTGATCTTGAAGGACAACATTTTCAACATTTGTTATAGTTTTCAATAAATACCTATTATTTGTTATTTATTTGTATGTGTGAAACTGTCAAAATATACGACTTCGTAGGTTAAGTAGTAAATTTTAATTTACGACATACTTCAAAATGTTCTCAGTAAATCACATGCTACTAGATTGACTTTTCAAATGAATACTTGTTATGCTCGTTAAATAATATACTATTATTTGTTCTATAATAGAAATTATTATAAAACACGTAGAAAAATAACGAATCCTAAAATACTTAAGTAACATTAAATTTAAGAAAAAATATAAAAAACATACGTGATAAAAATAAAAAACAATTATAGAAACAACACTTTCAAATTTTAGAACCAGCATGTTCAAAAATCCTTCTACTTATATACAATCCAATATTAACTAAATAATTCTTTTAAGTTTATTTTAAAACAATAAATTGAAAAATTCGTTTAGAAAATTTGGTTTGCAGTTATAGAACTTCTAAAATAAAACAGTTTTTTCTAATTTTATTGCAGACTCGAGATGAAATTTGTTTTTTAGAACTCTTGTGTCGTATAAAAGAAAGGCGAAATCACAAGTACTATATTTTCTTCTTCAGAGAAAATTAAATTTAAATTATATTACAATTATAACATTATTTTATTCATCATCTGTTTCGTTATACTAAATTTTAGTGTTTTTATCAATTTCTGTAAAAGTAAATTTTTAATAGGAAAAATTCTAAACATCGAAGCAATAATCTGAGGAAAATTCACCTCCGTAACGACAAACAAAACTCCTTGAAACTTATAATGATACCCTTTCATTAAATACAAAACACCACAATATCAGACGCGATATATCATCGATCATCGGTATATAATCGAGCCCGTATCCATAGATATGTGGGTTGTGTAAAACATTTTCCGGTGACAAAATGTAGAAGCGCGAGATAAATCAAGGTCATTATAATCTTCATTTGTTCTATAATTTAAATTTGTGTAAAACAAATGGAAAAGAAAAAAAATGAATGCTTTTTTAAAATATTGGAAGCGACTCGTCTAAAAGGTTCACTACTTTATAACGGGTGGGGCAAAAGTAATGTCATAATGTGAATGTGCCATAATTTTTGCAAATGGCGTCAAATATCAATGTGCTTTGACTATTGTGTTGCAGGGCGATAGAGAATTAGTTCACAACAACTAATCGAGCAATACGCACTTGAAGAACCCGAAATTATTGTTACTGCTTATTTGACCAATTTCCGGTCTGTTGTTTTAACGCAACGTGAATTTCGTCGTCGTTTTCCTCGCCGTCCTGCACCATGTCCGCGAACAATTAAGCGTCTGGCTGAGCGTCTCGTGCAAACTGTGTCCACTAGAGATGTCGCAAGAAGTGGCCGGCCCCATATTGCTCGTTCGACCGAGAATATCACTACTGTGGTCGAGGATCTCCGAGAGAGTCCACAAACATCGATGAGATAACGATGCACACAATTTGGCAACAGCAGACGTTCGTTGCGTAAAATTTTGGTGAAAGACCTGAAGATGTTCTCTTACAAAGGGCACACCGTTCACCAATTGCTGCCTACTGACCGTCAAGTGATGTTAACTTACTCCCATGCTCTGTTATATTTGGTGCAAGAAGTGGATGATTTCGTATCCAAAATCATAATGAGCGACGGAACCCCTTTTCCATGTGAATAAACAAATTTTGCGTTTCTGAAGCACGGAGATTCCACATAAAATGCACGAAGAGCTATTGTATCTCCTCAAAGTGAGTATTTTGTGCGGCATTTGCAGTGAAAAAGTGATTGGCCCTTATTTTTTGAGGACGCCGACGGCACCATCGTAATCGTAACTGATGAGCGTTATCGACAGATGTTAAACCAGTTTCCTTTTTGCCGCATGTTGACGAATTGGGTTTCGAAAGTTGTTGATTCTAGCAGGACGGAGCAACTGCTCACACACCTCGGGCAACGATGGAGATTTTAAAACACCACTTTCCGGGCCATTGCCCCACGTTTTGGCGCTTTGAACTGGCCGGCTAGATCGCCAGATCCGATAGCACCAGACTTCTTTCTTTAGGGCTTTTTAAGATCTCGCGTTAACAACAACAAACCACAAACCTTCTTGAAAGTCAAAATTGAAGAAGAAATCACCAATTTTGAGCCAGATGTTTTGCTGAGCAACAATTCAAAATGCAGTGAAACGAGGACAAATGTGCATCAACTCAGTAGGACCGACACCTACTTCCTACAAGTAAACTTACCGTGACAGCAGAGCCCAATTTTTTTCATTTCTAACAAAATGGCAGCCAAGTCACATAACAACTCAGTAGGACCGATATAATTTTTTCAAATTAATGTCATCAATTTTACACCTACTTCCTACAAATAAACTTTCCGTCAAAACAGAGTTCAATTTTTTTCATTTCTAACAAAATGGCAGCCAAGTAACATTAGGACATTACTTTTGTTCCACCCTTTATAAAAAAGTTAACTAAATAAAACTTTAAATTATTTAAACCAAAAAAAATGTATAATTGCTTGAAGAAGTTTGGTTTGCAGTTACAGAAATTCCGAGACTGAAATAAAACAGCTTTTTCTAGTCTAATTAATTTTATTCCAAACTCGAGATGAAATTTGTTTTCTAGAAGTCTTGTACCGTATGAAAGAAAGGTTCATATTGTGTTTTTATGAATTTCTGTAAAAGTAAATTTATAATAAGGTGAGTTCTAAATATCGAAGGAATAATCTGAATAAAACTCACCTCCATAAAGACAAACAAAACTCCTTGGAACTTATAATAATACCGTTTCATGGAACATAAAACACCCAACATCAGCCACGTACAACTGAGTTCGTACCCGCAGATATGTGGGTTGAGTAAAATGTTTTCCGGCGACGAAATGAGTAAGCGCGAAATTACCAACATTATAATAATCTTTATCTATACTGTAATAAAAATCTGTGTAAAAGACGCAGAAAAGAAAAAAAAGTCATCCTAAAAAACTTGAGTAACATTAAATTTAAAAAAATGTAAGTAACATACCTGTTAAAAATAAAAATCAACACTTTAAAATATTAGAATCGGCTCGCTCAAAAAGTCCACAATCCAATATTAACTAGATAAAACTTTTAATTTTAATTAAAACAATAAAATGAATAATTGTTTTAGAAAGTTTAGTTTGCAGTTATAGAACTTCCAACACTGAAATAAAACAGTTTTTTTTTCTAGTCTGATTAATTTTATTCCAGACTTGAGATTAAATTTGTTTTCTAGAACTCTTCTGCCGTATGAAAGAAAGGCGATTCACAAGTGCGATATTATCTTCTTCGCAGAAAATTAAATTTGAATTATATTAAAACTAAAACATTATTGTATTCATCATCTATTTCAGTATATAAAATCTAGGTATTTTTTTTCAATTTCCGTCAAAATAAATGCTCGTTTAAAGTGTTAAAATAATTGGGTGCACTTCAAATATAATTTAAAGTTCGTAAAATAAATTACTCTAAATATTAATATACATATTCTAGTTATCCTATCTTTTTAGATATATATTAGAACTCAACTACAATTTTAAAAAGCACCCAGCATCCAATTAAACAAGGTTAGCATAACTCTTGAAATATAATAAATTATATTCAACTTTTTTTTTTATTTATTTAATAAAACACTGTTGAAATAATCACTAAATATTAAATTTTCTTATTTTAGTTTTGCTAACAAACTATTAAGTAAAGTTCTTTCGTAAAGCAAATTACTTTAAATATTAATATATTCTAGTTATCCTCTCTTTCTACATATATCAAAACTCGACTACAACTTTAAAAAAACCCAGCTTACAATTAAACAGGGTTAGCATAACTCTTGAAATTTAATAAATAGATAATTATATTCAACTTTTTTTTAATTATTTAATAAAACACTCTTGAAATAATCACTAAATATTAAATTTTCTTATTTTAGTTTTGCTAACAAACTACTAAGTAACATATTCAAATTTTAATTTTAATCTTTTATAATCTTAGGAATTTTAAATAATAAATTGCTTACAACTGATTAAAATATACATAATTTTATTTTCAAAATATTTAAATTGCTTGATACCAAAACGTATCACGTTGCACCATTAAAACAACAATAGCAAATAATATTGTTTATAACCTATATTTCAACGAGAATTTATGTTGGCAGCATTGGTTTTTTCGTAGAATAAATATTTAATTTTAAATTCTATAACATTACTTATTACTATATAATTAAAAAGAACTCACAGTGTTTACTCTTTTCAGCCGTAACCAGGGTGGATAACATAACAAGCAGAAACAGAAAGGTTAAAACGAGCCCCCAAGGGGGACCAGGCCCTCTGTTCCCCAAAGTCATTGCTATATCACTAAAAGTCTGAACATCATAGTTTCAACATCACCTCAGGCATCAACCGGAACAAACCCCGGGTAGCACGCTCATTTATCCTCGGGAAAAAAGCACGTCTTTCATTTTACATCATCATTACATGCCATTTGAATGAAAATTTTCCTATAGCAACGCGATTTGCTTTCGCTTAGAGCTTGATAAACTTGCTCACCACCAACAAACGTCTGTAATCTTTGAGTTTTCCTTCATTCCGGACGATTAAAATGCACGAAACGTGACGTTTTATCTAATGTTTTTCACTATTAACTTGTGTATTATATGTACGAAATGACTCTCGGTGGCTCGATATGTGCAGTTGGATCGCGAATCACTAGTTTGTGATTTTACACGTTTAGTTCGCGCAGGAGTTTTGTGTAAAATCGATGTTGACGCCGGCATGACGGTAGATCGCGACGCCCGTCGTGCAAGCGACATCTGTAACTTAAGAGTGTAATTTTTCTGTTTCTTGCGTTTTCTAGGAGAAACGGTATTTTTTTACTTTCTGTATATACCTATTCTGTTGATATTTCTCTGATTTTTCTAGATCAAAAACATAGTTAAAAATTTTAAAAATTGCTTTATAATCTTAAGCAAATTTTCTAATTTAGAATAAGAAAAAATAAACACGAAAACAGTCATAAAGTACATATCATGCATATTTTTTTATAATTATCTAATAGTAATAATAATAAGCAGTTTTATTGTCCAATAAAACAAACTCCAATTACAGGACAAAAAAATAGATTATAATAATAAATAGTGAAGAAGATAGGATCTACAATTATGTAGGTATGAAAAATAAAACAAGAAATAAATTAAGAATATATTTCGAAGTAGCTGGCAATAGCCCGGCATTGCTCGACCACATTCTATAGAAAAATTAAAACATCATTTGTGTTAACTGCTATTAACCGATCTAAAATTTTTGTTTATTCTCTAGCTAAACAACGAATCATTGATATGTATATATATATATAAGTGTTTAGATAATTTCTTAGCCGTTTATTAAATATAACAATTGATAAATTATTGGAGTTTTTCGGCTTTTATATGAAATATTTACAAATATCAAATTAGAATGTATGTAATTTCAGAGTAAGTGGGGATGTAAACATTGCTGTCTACAAATTACAAAGCAAATCATACGAAATTTTTTTATTTGAAAAATATGGTCTACGTTGGGACTCGAACCCAAGTCTACAGCTTGCCGGGCTGTCGCTTTTACCATTAAGCTACAATAGACCCAGGTTCAAGCTATTTAGAAATGCATTATAAAGTAACAGTGTTAATGAATCAGATGTCAGTTATTGAATGTAGATGTCAAGTTGAAAGCAGAAGCCAGTTTTGAAAGCTTATGTCAGTTTTGATAGCAGATGTCAGTTAGTGAAAGCAAATGTCAGTTAATGAAAGCAGATGTCTGATTTGAAAGCAGGTGTCAGTTATGAAAGCAAACGTCAGATTAGAAAGCAGATGCCTATTTTGAAAGTAGATGTGAGTTATTGCTTTCATTAACTGACATTTGCTTTCACTAACTGACATCTGCTATCAAAACTGACATGAGCTTTCAAAACTGCAAATATATATATATATATACAGGGTGTTACAAAAATGTAGGGCTGGCTATACATAGACGGTTTCTACAACTAAAAATAAGCAAAAAAGTTTAAATAAATTTGTCCTAAAATGGTTCGTTACTGAGTTACGGCCACTTGAGGTTTTTTTCTTTTTATTTTAGAAAAGGTTACAGAAAACGGGAGTTTCTTATGTTTCTTATAGTAAATGTTCAAAATGACCTCAACGGGAAGCAACACAAGCTTCAGCTCGTCGTATCATGGACTGCCTCACGCGCTGAAAAATTCCTGGTGTATTTCGAATTTGGTGGCATCCATCTTCCACTCTACGTTGAAGATCTTCAATATTTTGAATTGGAGTAGAATATACCATAGACTTTAAATGTCCCCATACGTAAAAATCTATTGGATTTAAATCTGGAGACCGTACAGGCCATGCTACAGGTCCACCGCCACCAATCCATCTTCCAGGATATACGGCATTTAAAAATTCGCGTGCTGTGTGACTGAAGTGAGCCGGTGCACCGTCGTGCATGAACCACATGCGCCCTCTAACATTTAGTGGAACATCGTCCAGCAAACCTGGTAAGTCGTTTTCTAAAAGATAACGATAATTCTGCCCAGTAAGTCGTGGTGGAAGTACAAAAGGACCAATCACAAATTCGTTAATAATTCCGGCCCACACACTAAATGAAAACTGCGCTTGATGTCTGGACTGAATAATAGCATGAGGGTTTTCTTGTTGCCACTGGTGTAAATTATGAAAATTGACGATACCATCTCTTGTAAAGCCAGCTTCATCACTAAAGAGCACACACGACAGAAAGAGATGATCAGCGGCGCATGTCCGTAACAACCATACACAGTAAGTAAGTAAAAAACACTCGAGCTTTTCTTTCACCGATTAAGTTTCTTTTTAACTCAAAATTTTTCCTATCAGTAATTTTTCTCGAAAAACTTGTGTTGCTTCCCGTGGAGGTCATTTTGAACACTTACTATATGAAACATAAGAAACTCCCGTTTTCTGTAAATATTTCTAAAATAAAAATAAAAAAACTTCAATTGGCCGTAACTCAGTAACGAACCATTTTAGGACATAAATTTATATAAACTCTTTTGCTTATTTTTAGTTGTAGAAACCGTCTATGTATAGCCAGCCCTAAATTTTTGTAACACCCTGCATATATATATATATATATATATATATATATATATATATATATATAAGGTGAACTTAATAAGTCGGCGATTAAAGGTCTGGTTCATTACTTCAAAGTATATATATTTAAAACAACCCTACAAGTTTCGGCAATGATGCCTTTGTCAAGGGAATACAAAATATTCAAGAGAATATTTTGTATTGTATTTGTATCTGTATTAAGTGTATTAACTTAAGAGGAACTTTTTCTTCACATGCATTCTCTCGCATTGAACAGTAGCGGCTCTTGTCTTAAAACTTTCCAATCACACCTGGTGTTATTGTAAATATGAGAATCCTTAAAGTAATTGGTAAGAAAGAAATTTCAAAACATTCAATAAAGCATTTTTTACGAGAAATGAAGATATACGCACTTTTGCTTTAATGAATTTTAAAAATCATATTGGACTACTGCCGGATAACTCAAAATTTTTCAAAACTTTTAAATTAATAATTTAACTGGCAAGTTACTAGCTTTTCCTATAAGATTTCTATAAGATCTCTATAAACAATAATCGTTGCTTTCTATTTCAGTGAGGGCAAGAAGGCAACAGTACTGATACAACATACAAGACAATAGTATTGAAAAAGTTACCGGTAAAAGGGCATTCAATACTATATTAAGTTTTAAGTCAATTAAGTTATTTTCTATTTAATGTTAGTCTGTAGTTTATTTTAATGTAGAATCTACACATCAATATACTAAATTTTCAATTACCTAGTATTTTATACTGGATCCTACACAAATGCACTGTTATTCTTATCGCATTTATGTCCGCTAATATCGAAAATTAATGATTACGAGGTGCATCAATTAAAAAATAATTCGTTGACTAAAGTATATATATTTGTTATCGTTTCGTATTATAACGATAATAGATTTTTTCAATTTTCTTATAGGTACTTTCGTCTACACTTATTATATTATTTATAAATTTGATAAATTCGTATCAATATTAGTCTAGAACAATTTATACCTTTGCTATTCAATTAATTTATTTACAGTTGTCTTGCAAAAGCTGTTCGAGACTGAATTGATATTATGGAATTTTTTTAAATATTATAATAATACAGGACACGTTTTATAGATTTTAATAAGAAGAATTTTGAGCTAAACCTAGTAAAATTTAGTAATTTGTGTAGTAGAAATAGATCACCATTTATACACAAAAGAATAATATTATCAGAAATATAACCTGTTTTATTGGATAAAACTGCATAAAATACTAATAAAATAATATTTTTCTATTATAGTAAATATTTTCTTTATTTCGAGTACAATACCTCGTATGATGTTAATAAGTTGACTATTTACATTCCCAGAATATTTAAAAAAATATTAAGAATTTGTATGCACGTTAATATTTAAGAATGCATATTAAAAATACGAATAAGAACAAAAATGTTTGATAATACATAATAATACAGTTCTGATGGTAATTGAAGCAATAATAATAATTTACAATCCAAGAGCTGCCTTACTAGTAACAGAGATCTTACACCCTTTGCAGACAATTAATCTGCATAATATGGAGATTGCAACACCAAGAAGGAGTGCAAACTGTTGACAAAACTTTGCAGAAACGTATAACTATTCAAAAATAATAATTGGTTATAATTTCAAAGAAAAATAACAACAGATTACCACAATTTAATTTTATTTACCTGAGGCGTCCCTTTTAGTTTCGCACTCCCTCACTCTTCGTGGCATTGATTCCAGTAGGTGGTCGATGTCCTTCTTGAGTATGGTGCCCCAAGCAACCTGCAATTCATGGCGGATAACTACAAGTGTTTGCGGAGGATTCGATAAGTTTATCAGTTTTCTTGTCATAATATCCCACTCCTGTTCCCATTCCTGTGATCGATTGAGAGATCTGGGTGTCAATATCTTGCCATGTACCTCTTAGAACTGGTTTAGAGAAGTTCTTGCTACGTATGAGCAGACATCCTGCTGAAAAATCGGAGATTGGAGCTGCTGAAGATATGGAAGAATATGGGGTTCCACCACCTCATCATATACTATAGCACTCCATACCATAACTCCCATGGCTCGGTACGCACATCTTTCAGCAGAAAATTTAACATCGGGTCGTTCTCCGCGCCTTCATCTGATCTTCATGCGGCCATCATGCATCCGTATACAAAATCGAGATTCATTACAGAACACCACCTGATTCCACTTCACGTTTCAGTGCATTCCCAGCCTACACCACATTGCTGTCAGTGTTGAGCCACAAGTAATAATACAAGCTAAAGACCCTGATTCGGCCATGATAAACGGTCCTGTGACCCTTCACAAGATGAGATTGATTAGAGATTGATCTGGTACTGGGAAGAATCTGGTGCGATCGCAGCCTGTCGATCTAGTGAATTTCAACAGAATATTGTAATAGTGGAAACATACTTGCTTTTACTAATATCGACTAATTAGCTTAATCTAATTTTATATAAAGAGGCCAATACTACCTTATTTCATTGCCATTCTAAACGCTTGTTGTCTCTTGTCATGTTCATTTTATTTCTCAAAAATATAAATGTATATCTCAATTTTCTCAATTGTTTATTGTTTTATACTTTTTTTATATTTATGAACATTTAGTGCTGAATGAACATTTACTAGGAATGTCGAATATTAAAGGTATCATCTAACATTTACATACACAAACATTTATAATTAATATAATGTATAGAATTCACGGTTGGCTCTTGGTGAAACATGATTAATAATGTACTAAATAAAACACTTGGTATATTTGTTTCACAAAATGTACATTTTGTGAAACAAATATACCAAGTGTTTTATTTAGTAAATTATTTATAATTAAAGAAAATATTTAATACATTCCACATTCCATGTATTTACAGCTCGACATAATCTCCGGAAAGGCTGAGACATTTATCCCAACGTGACACTAGTTTGAACTGGTACTGCTGCTTGTCAAATTCTTTGTAATAATCCCAGGTGTCTTACAATTTCTCCAAAATTTCTTTAAAGTTCCGGATAAATAAAATCCGAATGAAAATGAAAAACTATACGGAGAATATCTGGCAAGCCTCCCAATTCTGCTGTGCCAACCACAGATTGTTTGATTTAACATGTGGGGTCTTGCGCCATCGTGCAAAAGTTGAAATCATTGGCATAATCGTTCCGGCCTTCTCGTTTTAATGACTATTTCCAATTATTATAGAATTCCGCAGTATCTCTCACTGTTAATGGTCGTGCACGATTCGAGGAATTGACGCACTATCCCAGAACACGGTGATGATAGCTTTACAGGTAGATGACTGGATTTTGAATTTTTTAGTGATAGCTGACGTTTCCATATCATGGACTGTTGTTTCGTCTCTGGAGTAAACTAATAAAATACCCATCCTAATGGTATCGGACGAGATGTTGAAGAGAAACACTCTTTCGATTGGCTTTTTGTTCATTGGAGAGGATTTTCATAATCCAACGTACCGAAACTTTGCAGAAGTTTTAGATCGCATATGATTTCATGAACACAACTCACGAACTTTAACGTGACGATTTTCCCAATCAAACATTCAACAATTTTTGTTGATGTCATCCACGTGTGAGTTCCTTGATAGTCTTCTTCTTCTTCTTCTTTAAGCATGTCTCAGAGCTGCTTTCAAATTGAAGGAAACTTCTATGAACAGCGGCATGGCACAGCAATGGGCAACTGCTTGTCTCCATTTATGGCGAACCTGTTTATGAGTCATTTTGAGATAGAGTCAGAAGAAGAAAGAAGAAATCATCTAAATATTTACCTAAAGTATGGATTAGGTATGTTGATGATATTTTCGCGGTTTTTAATACCAAGTTGTGTAATTTGGACGATTTTTTAATACAGTAGTACCCCCATATCCGCGGGGGTTTGGTTCTGTGGTCTTCCGCGGATACTGAAAACCGCGGATAGTAGCGAATGCTTTATTTTCGAGTACAATATGAAATATGAACTAAATTTAAAACAATGAAACAAGAAAAAATAAGTTATATAATATTTATTTAAAATAAATAAACAACAAATAAATAAATATTCTTGTGCTGTGGCACAAATAGAATTTAAGTTTAATAAATATATAAGTTCATACATATGTACATATAGTACATATTTACATACACAACAAGAAAATATACAACAAGAAAAACTTTATCATCGTGAGCTACATATTCATTCATCTTCCTCCAAGTCCAAGTTAGCAGTCGATTGTTTACTTAGATCCGAAGCAAACGATGTTGATGGCTGTGCATTATCGATAGTTTTGTCGACTTTTTCAAAGAACATTGTTATTGGTAGTTGTCGTTTATGTCTTTTCATTTCGATAAACAAATCCTCCAAAGGTTTCAAGGCTTCTGTTATAGTGCGAGTAATTTTTATACTGCGTTCCATTATTGGATCATATTCTACTATCTATTCTTTTAATGTTTGAGCAGTTCGAAATATCGCTGAAAATTTTTCAAGCGTCCATGCTGGCGGTTCTTGTTGACCCTCATCCTCATCGTCACTCGCTTCTGGAGAAGATTTCACAAGGTCTTCCAATTCCTCGTTCGTGAATACTTGATCCTCTTCGTTTATGTAATCACTGAGTTCCTCTTGGGTTATATCGTTAAATCCTTCTACATCTATTTTCTGCGCTATGTTAAATATCGTTGTTAGATGTGAATTAATATCATGTGTGTCTTCAGAACTAAGAACGATGTCATTCCACAGATTTTTCCAACATGCTATTATCGTTTCTGACTTTAATTCCTCCATCGCTCCTTTGATAAATAGAGTTGCGTCAGCAATTGTAAATGACTTCCAGCATTCCATGAGCCCGATATCAGATCATTCGTTAGCCATTGTATACAGCATTTCGAAAACCTGTCGAATATCTATGGCTTTAAAGCATCTAATGACACCTTGATCAAGGGGATGAAGCAATGAGGTCGTGTTAGGTGGTAAAAAAAGCACTTCAACATTTTTATCTTCTGTGCCTAGTGACACAGGATGCCCAGGAGCATTGTCTAGTATCAGCAGCACTTTAAATGGTAATTCTTCCTTTTCCAAATATCTTTTCACTTCCGCAATAAAGCATTGATGAAACCATTGTGTAAATAGAACAGCCGTAACCCACGCCTTTCGATTTGATTGCCAAAACACAGGCAGGCAAGCTTTATCTTTGTATTTAAGAGCACGTGGATTCTGTGATCGGTAAACAAGTCCGGGTTTAATCATATGACCAGCTGCATTTGTACAAAATATCAAGGTAAGTCTATCTTAATTGCTTTAAAGCCTGGTGCACTCTTTGCAGTCTTATGAATATAAGTCCGTTGAGGCATTTTTTCCACATAAAACCAGTCTCATCGCAGTTAAAAACATGCTTAGGATGATAATTCTTTTCTGCAATAATTTGTTTAAATTTTTCTGGATACAGGGCAGCAGCTACATGATCAGCCGACGCAGATACCCCTGTCATTTTTATATTTTTTAGATTAAACCGAGTTTTAAATCTATGCAGCCACCCCCTACTTGCTGTGAATGATTTTCCTCCCTCTTCAGTATAATCTTGGGTCTGCATATCTTCATATAAAACCAACGCCTTTTGTTGTAGCACTTTGCCATCGATAGGAATATGTTTTCTTGTCATATCTTCCACCCATAAATTGAAGGCATTTTCTACCTTAAGTAACACTTTATTACGTATTGTGGTTGCAACTTTTGCAGTTTGGGGTGCACTAGAAAAACTAGCTCGAATCTTATCTTTGTTTTTTAACACTTCTCGTTTCGAAGATTCGTTTTTATTGTATATTTTAGCAACAGTTGCAATAGATTTTTTTTCTATTTCAATCATATTAATGATTTTTATTTTTTCACTAATAGTGAACATTTCACGTTTTCTTCTTGGTTTAGAAGCCATTTTAAAATGATTTTCAAATTTACTTGCTTTATTTAAAAACTATTACAAGCACTGTCTTGTCCGACAATTCGAATAGTACTAAACTCATAGTTAACAGGAGCGTTTATATGTACAAGTAAAAGCGAGTGGCACCTTAAGCACGTTCCAACTTGTTTAACTTATCATAAGAGAGCGCCGAATTCAGGGGATGACTCATATATACGACGATATATCGACAAATGCTCCTATAACTTTTATATTTATTAATATAACGCGTTTTCTGCTCATCATAGGTAAATCGCGGATGACTGAAACCGCGGATACGGAGTCAGCGGATAACGGGGTACTACTGTAGAATTAAATTCGAAATTTCCTACAATTAAATTCACTATAGAAAAGAAAACAATGAACAAATACCATTTTTAGATGTTTTAGTAATTAAGAATAATAATAACTTAGAAATAGATATTTAGCGAAAAGACACCAATGTGAACAAGTTTATAACCGCGGATTCAAATCACAGTTTCCAACAAAAGATGGCATCCTTTAATTTTCTTATCCATCGGTTGTTAAGTTTCCCGCTTACAAAGGATAGATATGAAAAAGAACTTGGATTAATCAGAAGCATCGCTGCATACAATGGTTTCGATTCGAAAATAATAACCAACCTAATTAAGAAACATAGGCTTAGGAAACTTATTTATGATACCACTAGCTTACTACCTCAAAAAGACCTAGGTGAGAAATTTGTTTGTTTACCGTACCATTCAGCCTCTAGAAATCTGAACGCTATCTTCAAAAACCATTCTCTTCGAATAGCGTTTAAATCATGTAACTCATTTAAATCACTTTTAGGTAACACCAAGGACAAAATTGGGGTAGAACATAAATCTGGTATATATGAAATTAATTGTAACGATTGCAGCCAAAAATATATCGGCCAAACTAGACGTTCTATTTCAACTCGTTACAAGGAACATATTTCCCACTTTAGATTCAACAGATCCGAAAAGTCTAGCGTTGCCCGACATATTTGGGACACAGGTCATTCTGTGCCGACACATAACCTTAAGTTGATTAAAAATGTTAATAATTATAGGGAATTAGATAGTTATGAAAGTATTTATATATATATATATATATATATATATATATAAATAAGAATAAATTAATGAATTCTGACAATGGACCAATCCCTCAGTCCAGTTTGTATACCTTATTATGACAATAGCATTATTTTTACGCTTCATGTATTCACGCTTCACGGTTCACTAAACTTCACGCTAGGTTTAAGTAGTATATAAGTGTTTATTTCGATGTTAGGAATTTAGTGTTACCCCCGGCGATTTGGTGAAGAGCATATCTTCTAAGGTTTACCTTAGCCAAAAACGCTACGTTTAACACTTTTTTTCAGTTTTTAATGTTATTCTACTGAAGATGGCAACTTAGTTGCCGAAACACGTATATAGTATTCATTGTTATATATTGTGGTTGGGGTGTTTTTCTTATTTCTTCTTCTTCTTCTTCTTCTTCTTCTTCGTTTAGTACCTTCGTAGGATCCAATAGATCTCTTGCGAAATATTCCTGTCTAAATGCCTTCAGTTCCTATGTTCCTATTCATGTATATAGCATCGATATTGAGCACGCGCAATTTGTATAACAGCCATGTGTAACTTTACTATCCTCATCTCTATAATACTAATTATGTACCTAACACAGATATTAATTTTGGTTAGTTATTATACAAGATGCTACCCTTACCTTGGTAAAACGACAAAGGAAACTCTGAAAGTGCTTGAATATACGTTTGGTAAGTATGCTTTATGCCAGATGGTAACTGTTTTCATATATCAGCGTATTCTATCCAGGCGAACTCAACTTGCGGCGTATTGTGTAAGGTTATTGCCAAGGTACCGCGTTCATTTGAAAAAAACTAATTTATTTCTTTGACACTGATGGCATCGTGATGGCCACCAATTAATGAAATAAATGTTTATAATACCAAATTATCAGAAAACTTATATTAAAGCGTGTTGTAATATAAACATGCATTAATAATTATAATTTGCAGATTATTGACAAATAAAGTTTTTTAAGAATTAAATAAAGTTCGTTTACTCACATTTCTTAAACTCATGCAAAGTTTGTATTCAATTAAATGCAATATTTTGCAAGCAACAGATATTTGATTATCATTCATAACACTTTACCAAAAAGAAAACAAAATTAAAGTACTTTTTTCTAAAATTCTACATAAAAGTTTGCGAAGAACGAATTTCATATATATCAAACTTTACAGGGAGTTGATTATATCGCGAAAATCCCCAATGAGAAAGTTCGCGGTCTTATTTACATTTAAACTTGCATAAGTCTCTCCGGTAAGAAGCTGTATGGTCTCAAACTTTAATCTTATCCATATAAATTTCGTTTAAGTCTCGTAAATGTTATTCTGGTTTGCTGCTGAAGAAATATTAAATTATCTTTTAAAAGGGCGTATGTAGTTTTAACTCGCATCTTCGCTATTAAGTATTCAAAATATAAATGAAAGATTCGTATATACATACTATATAACATGGAAATTGTAGCATCAAGAAAGGGTGTTAGTTTTTTTTTACCAAGCTTAGAAACGTATTCAAAGGTAATAATTGATTAACACAATTTAATTTAATTTTTATTAATAATGTGTTGGCATCAAAAACTAACTTGAGAGCAATGATATTCCATTGAAAGCACTGCTGTTATTGGACAATGAACCAGCCCACCCAAAGGATCTTCAAAATAATTTGCTGACAGACTTTTCCTGGTTGACAGTTCAGTTTCTGCCTCCAAATACTACTTCCTTACTTCAGTTAATGGATCAGGAAGTTATTGCGGCTTTCAAGAAGTTGTACACTCAATGGTGCTTTAAAGAATGCCAATTCCCCTTGGCGATGACATTACAAATGTTTTGGAAAGAAAACTTTGACATTCTTGAAGTTATCCGGCTCATTCAAAAGGCATCGTCAGAAATTACGCAAGAACAATTGAAGCATGCTTGGCGGAAGCTGTGCCCATCCTGGGTTCAAGAAGACGGAGATAATATTTCTGAAATTATGAATGAAATTGTGGCAACTGCCAGAAGTCTAGAATTGGAGGTAAACGAACCTGACATTGAAGAGCTCATAACAAACCACGACGAAGAGCTGACGACAGAAAACCTTTGGCACGAAGAACACCAAGAAATCTTGGAAGTGCCTACTTCTGAAAAAGAGGACGAAAGAGGACCGATGCCGAAATCTGCTATTAAAGATCTTTTAAGGAAGTGGGAGGATGTCAGAACAATGGTGTTAGAATGGCACCCAAACCAGGTTCAGATTAACAATACAATTCACCATTTTCTAAAAATGCTAAAAAAGAGAGAAACGCAATCGACATTGGACTAGTTCTTTAACACCCCACAGACGAAAAAGCTAAAGACTGATTGATAGCATTTTTGTCTAATTTTATGTTCTTTTTTCAATAAATAAATGTATGCTAAGGAATTTTTTACATACATATTTGATTATTTGGACCTAGAATTAATTTTCCATAAAAAACTATGGCAAAATGATGATCGGTTAACGAACACTTCGGGTAGCGAACATAATCTTGGTACACATTATAGACATAACAAATGAAACAAATAATCATTAAAGTACAAAACAGAGTCATCTGTTCCAATAGATTATTGAGAAAATCTCCAGATAAGAATTATATCTTATATATCGCTAATTATCAATAGATGGAGATCGATGCTACAGGTTTTATTATAAAATTTTAGAATACATTTTTTGTAATTATAAAAGACTTAATGTGTTATTTATTTGACTTTGTTTTATTATAAAATAAATTTAAAATTCATTGTAAAAATGTATAAATAAATTTAAATTATTAACGTTAGTTTTCCTTTATACATTTACAAAATCAGACAATATTTTTGTTATTATAAAGGGTGCTATAAATGTTCTTCAGACGTTATTCAAGCAAATAATTTTAAGGTGACAGTAATATTGAATTTACACAATAAGATGCAGTCCCTGCATCAATTTAAAAAGTGCCATAGTTTCTATAATATTGCATATTCTCTTATTCACTATTTAATATATTATATATAATTTGAATTTAACATTGATTTTATTAATATAATTAAGAAAATATATCTAAAATATATTAAATTTATTTCACTTTATTATATTTCATAAACGCAAGGTTTGTAGATAGATTTTTTTTAATACGTTTCCAAACAAATATATAATAATGGATAGCAATTTCTAATCGAATTGCATTGTATTAAAAATATATTTTGAAACAAAAGATATACGTCATCGATAGTGTCCATTTCCGCAAAGATAATCCGGAAAATGTTGAAAAAAAGTGACAATTTTCCGATTCGATAAGATATAAAATTCGCGTAACTGGTAAGGGTCTCGAATACCAAACAAACTTGATGACAATTTTAAGTTTATAACGTGGTACCACGAGACCATTACCAAGTGATTATCAATCAGGTAAAATACTCATATAAATTACATTATCTATAATTATCTGATTCCAGTGATTAAAACGTCAAGTACTATCGCTCTACGCTATAGAATTGATGCACTTATTGTTTTCTTTACCTGATAACAGATGGAATTTGATACATTAAAAAGATTATTAAAACCGATTAAACACTTACGATTATGAAAATTTCAAGAATTAAGTAACATTAAATGAAATATCCCATATAACACAAATTAGCGGGTTTTTATAGTTTCTTACATACGAGTATATTAATTGTCCACTATCTAAAGAAAATTATGAAAAAGAACTGAATTTGATCGAACAAATAGCAATCAATAACGGATGAAATTGAAAATATGCCGACAAAAAAACTATTTAAAAAACTATCTCTGTCCGGGCAAAATAGATTTAATTTTGTATTTTTAGTTTTATTTAGATGTAGGTATATTTATGTTAATATATTTAATCCTAGTTTTAAATTGTAAATATTATATATTGTATATAGAAAAGGTCTTGGAGTTCGGATATATTTAATACTGTTAATTACCTTAGGCCTGGTCAGGTATTACATTTCTTCATTGTCTTATTTTCTACAGTCATAAAAACTATTTATTTTATTCCAGGCACAACCCTCTGATTAATCCATCCATTATGTAATTAATGTATTTGAATAAGCATAAATATAATAGAATAAGTTTTATTGTACATATTTCCTGTTATATATTATTATAATAGGTGAAATAATTGGGTTCGATGCGATTCTGCGAAGTATTAGTATTGCGAAGTATTGTGCATTGTATATTTATTACTTTAAGAGGTATTTTATTTTCTATAATTAAGGGTTTCCGGCGTATATTGTTTATTTAATACATTTATGACGTTGGAAACTACAGCATATACTTTTCTTGGAAAGGTAAAAATAATGTTATGGAAATTTCCGTATACTCTATTCATTGTTTTCTCCCTCTCTTTGACTGGCGGGGACAAAACTTTCTTGCCGAAAAATAAGGGAATGAAGAAACAGTTCCAAACAAGATCTCTTAGAGCTCACTACTTAAAAAACTACTTAAAGCTTAGGTCTCAGTGATCTAATTAACAGTTCCTACTAAGATCTCAGTGATCTAAATAGGAGCAATATTATTTATTAGCCAGTTTTTCTCGGTCTTTAGTATTAAGACCAGATACTGCATTTATTTAACAGAACTCCAAGATTAAACTTGTAAATATATTAGTGTTATATAAAAAATATTGTATTATTGCAACACATACTTCGGTCTATACATACCGAACTTCCTTCAAACCAGGAGGAAGAAACAATCTCTATGATATATCCTATAATAAAAGACAAGCAAAATTCAAAATTTAGATTACAAACCTACACTTGGAAACCTAGTAAAGATATTTCAATGTATTTACAAAAAAAAAAAACTAAACAAATAATAATTTATCCAAACACATTAGAAATAGTAAATATAGAACAAGTAAAAATAAGAAACGTGAAGTCTGTAAGTTAACGTGTGAATGCTGTAAGATATATGTTGGTCAAATAGGTACAATAGACTTCATAAGTTATATACTAAAGTTAAGCTCATAAGTACAGATATTAATTTCTTGAAACGATGTAAAACTAACAATGTTTTTCCTAAATTCATGAACGTAAATGTAACGACAAATTGCAGAAATAACGATAAATTCGTTTCATATACAAAAATTAAATGGTTGAACCTAGAAATGAAATTTCTGTACAGTAAACGTAATAAATTAGAATTAGAATTATATAATTTGCATTTAAAGTTAACTAAAAGCATGAACAATAATGAATTTGAAGAGTGGTGTATTTTTTTTTAAGAAGATAACGCAAAATAAAGATTATAAATTGAAAAATTAATGTTCAAAACTAAATAACAAATTCAGAACGTTATGTCCGCCGCAAAAGTATATTAATACAATTCCTATAAAAGAAAAACTAGTGATCAATCTATCATCTGAGAATTTTAGTGATGTAGAAATAGATCTGTTAAACAAAGATTTAAAAAAAATCATACTGGTAGCCGTAACTTTGTGGTAATTCATTTTGAAAATAATAAGATAATAAAACAATAACTTTGTTATAGGTACCACTTTGATAATGACATTGTATGTCGAAACCGCGGTCACGATTATATGTGAATAAAGTGGTACCTATAACAAAGTTATTGTTTTATTCTATCTTATTATTTTCAAAGATTTAAAATACTGTTTGCCAAGCCGTCAGATTCCTGTACAATAGGTAATCGCAAGTATCAAAACCACGATTAAGAATTAGGAACAAGGGCTAAAAAATTTCATTCGAGAAGCTTGTAAAACCCAAATCAATAAGAATTTACAGTCACACAAACAGAAGTCAGTTAATAAAGAATGGAATACCATTAAACCCCTCAGATCTAAAGACTGTTTTTACCTAAAAGCAGATAAAGGGAACAAGTTAGTAATTATGGACAAAATCAACTATTTTTAAAGAGTTAAAAATTTAATTGCCGAAGATCAGTATCTAGAAATTAAAAGAAATCCGTTACCTAAAATGCGTTAAAGAAATGTCCAATTTTAGTAACTTCTACCCAAAAATATAAATTAAATGTTAGTAATCCCTTAGTACCTAGAATGTATTGTTTTCCGAAGATACAACTCGATGAGACCTAACGTTTCAGGTATCAACTCACCGACTTACATGATTTCCAAATGGTTGGTTGGTGTTGCCTTTAGGAAAGATAAAGTTAATTTGAATTTGAAATCAGGTATATACGAAATTAATTGCGATTATTGTAATTTTAAATACGAGTATATAGGCCTAACAAAACCCGTTTTAAAGAACACATATCACATATTAAATTCAATAGACCAGAAAAATCTAACGCGGCCAATCATTCATTAGACACAGATCGCAATATGTCGATTAAAGGGTTAAAACTTGTCAAAGCCATCAACAATCCCAGAGATCTCGACGCATGCGAAAGCATTCATATCGTTAAAAATAAACGTAATACGATTAACTCGGACAATGGCCCGATACCATACAGTTGTCTTTTTTCATTCTTAGAAAAGAGATTGAAAAGGTTGAAGGCGGAGAATAGAGAATAAATACATGTGATACCGTTTTCTTTAGAGAGGTAAGTTTGTCGTAATTTTTAGTCTGGGGATTTTTATTTTAAAGTTAGTGTATACGTGGACGCCGTGCAAAGTTGTTGCGCGTTTATATGTGTTAGCTTTACTGTGCCTCATGGGCGACACTTTGATTACTGGTTTTGACCTACTGATGATGACAATTTAGTTGTCGAAATACGTATTTAGTATACGATTATTAATTGGGGTAAGGGATTTTATACCTCTTTAAGTCTTTAAAACTTTATTCATTTTACAAATTTCGAATAACTGAGAAAATGTTACATACAGCATGACTGAAGTTTCCTTTTGTTAACTTAAATAACATAAAACACACTTAAAAACAATAACATTTTTTAATTTAAAAATTTAAAATAAAAATATAAATAAATAATAGTAACAAAAACGATATTTTTAGGATAGTTAATATGTACTTTACATGTCTACAACAGGTGTTCGAAGTTTCCCCCACCGACTCGCACACACAACTCCAAACGTCGAATGAGTGCGTCGTTGACACGCTGAAGGACATTTTGCTCCCGTATTAAAGTACTTGCTTCATTCACACGATTTTGCAATTCATCGATGGTATCTATTTCATTCACATACACCAGTTGTTTTAAATAGCCCCAGAAGAAAAAGTCCAGCGGATTTAAGTCAGGAGAACGCGGTGGCCATGCGACAGTACCCCCGCGTCCAATCCAATGATCTTGATACACAGTATTTAAATGTCTACGAACAGTGTGTGTAAAATGTGCCGGAGCACCATCATGTTGAAACCACATCCGATATCTAATATTAAGGGGGACATCTTCTAACAGCGGTTGTAAATTATGTTGTAAGAATTCTAAATAAGTTTGGCCATTAACACGAGCAGGGAGAATAAACGGGCCGACGATAAAGTTATCTATTATTCCTGCCCATAAATTTAGCGAAAATCGCTGTTGATTATGCACACGAAGGACCACCCGAGGATTGTCTATTGCCCACTGATGCAGATTATCAGATTATAAGTCCCTTCACGTGTAAAAGTAGCTTCGTCTGTAAAGAGAATATCAAATAAAAAAATTTCGTCCTCGCGATTTCTTTGAAGCAACCATTCACAAAATTGTACCCGAGCCGGATAATCACGAGGGTTTAATGTTTGCACTCGTCGGTAGTGAAAAGAATAAAGTTGAGCTTCTCTTAAGGTTCGCCAAACAACAAACTGTGATACGTTAAACCGATTAGCAAGGTGTCGTGTGCTTAACGTTGTATCATTTTCTATTGCCTCCAAAATCTCTTCTTCAGCAGCTAAAATGTTTTCAGCACGTCCTGGACCAGTATCTCGGCGTCGAGGTTGTAATTCTCCGATAACGCGAGCCCGTTGAACAACTGCTATAAACGTAGGTGCCGACGGTAAATATCGATTCGGAAATAATTCAGAATATCTACGACGCGCTGTATGACTATTCTGTTGACATTCAACGTAAATCAAAATAATATCAACTAACTCACTATTGGTAAAGTGGTATGCCATTTTATGTTCATACAAAAATATTTTTCAACTAGCAATAAAGTAAAACTAACATCTTATTACTACGAAAAATACGGTTGAACTAATATTTTATTTGCGAAACATTGCACGCATTGTTTTGGTTGACGTCACTAAGTATACAAATAAACCGGGCATTTCATTCTAACACATGTTCCAAGTAAACTGCAGTCTCAAATATTAAACTTGATCCTGATACAGTTTGATATGGTTACGGCCACTCATCGGTTACTGACCTATTATGTATGAAATTTGTACAGTAAAACTTGAAAACATTGGGCTGTTATAAATTTTTTTTTGGCGTTACTAGACAACTTTTATTAGAAAAAATTTTTACTATTTTATTTGTTGAATTTTTTGGAATATATCCCAAAAAAAAACAAAAGGAAACTTCAGTCATACTGTATATAAATGTAAATTCCTGGTGAATAAATGACTTTTAGCGTAATCGAAACGCATGCGGTTGAAGTGACCGCTGATTAAATACTTAGGGTATGCACATGTTTACAGATACAGATATGTTTTAAGCTATTTGTATTAATTCCATATTTCTAAGATGTTATTAATAATTAACTTTACTTTTTTGCGAAATATAAATTCCTCATTCACAAATTTACCTTATGTAGTGTAGAAGTTATTCTATAACAAAAGTATTTTCTATAATACCTTTATTTAAATATACTTTATAATATGACTACGAACACGGCACGTGTCCTTAAAGATTAAATTTATGCATGTAACCGTTATCATAAAGAGCAGAAACAGACATTAACGCGTGCCAAGTGTTGGGTCTTACCAAGGCGTTTACATTAAGATGAATGACAAAATACGCATATTCAGTAAATACAGACCACCAAGTAATAAAATCCTTAAATTTAAACCTTCCTAAATTCAATATAGCTTCGACCCTAATTGTCTATCCAATTTATGAACCGATGTCGTTACCAGCCTATCGGCGATATTTTTCAATGTTAAAATTAGGATATCTACAAAGAAGACCATAAGAATCTTAATAATTCCTTTCTAATACAGAGTTTCCCTAAATTAATTATACAGAAATAACATTTAATTGTGAAAAAATATAAATTTCGTTGAGCTGAACAATAAAGCAAATAATTCAGAAAAACTGCACGTCTTATTTACAAATGGTCAACTTGCCTTTGTAACACGGCATTAATCTAATCTGCAAGTGAATTCGTCCCAAATTTTACGTATCATATCGCGGTTAATGTTTGCAACTCCTTCTGTTATCCGAACTCGCAATTCATAAAAACTTGCAGGAAGAAGTCGAACATGAACCTTTGTCTTTAACGTAACTCCACACACAGAAATCCACTGGCGTCAGATCAGGAGATCTCGGCGGCCAAGCTGTCGTTCTACTACATCAAATCCAGTTGAGGTAAGATGTAACCTCGTGATGGAAATGCGTAGGTGCACCACCCTGTTGAAAAATAAACTGTGTCTGTTCATGTCTTCTTGCTATTGTGACATGAGATAATTGTCCAACATATCAAGATAACAAGTGAAACAGACATGTAATATACATATCTGTAACTGCACACATGGACAATACACCTCGTATTTTCAGCATTTACTTCTGCTTAAGACACGTGTTTCTGTCGTTACTATTAGGCATCATCAGTTAAGCTAGTGAAGCAATGTAATACAAATGATGCAAACCTTTGTGAATAGATTTGTATCTGTATATAACATTAAGATGAAATTGCCTACAAGATAAAGCAAATTTCATCCTGTAAGGTGGCACTTATTTAATAAGTGACATCTGACGGACGAAAGAGACTTTGCCGAAAAAGGCGACCTTTTCGTTCGACCAGCTATGCTGGTACGAAGAACGAAAAAAATACGTGTAGTCCATTAACAACGAGCCAGATGGCAGTAAATATACAAAAAGGTTTTAAGTATATCTATACGTTTATGCACGTATAACGCTTTTGTTACAATTGAAACAGACATGTAATATACATATCTGTAACTGCACACATGGACAATACACCTCGTATTTTCAGCATTTACTTCTGCTTAAGACACGTGCTTCTGCCATTACTATTAGGCGTCATCAGTTAAGCTAGTGAAGCAATGTAATACAAATGATACTTATGAATAGATTTGTATCTGTATATAACATTAAGATTAAGTAATGGCAGAAACACGTGTCTTAAGCAGAAGTAAATGCTGAAAATACGAGGTGTATTGTCCATGTGTGCAGTTACAGATATGTATATTACATGTCTGTTTCAATTGTAACAAAAGCGTTATACGTGCATAAACGTATAGATATACTTAAAACCTTTTTGTATATATCAAGATAAGTAACCTTAAGCGAATCACTTACATGTTAGACTATCTTAAATGGCTTTGAAGCACCTCATAGTCGTACAATATGGCGGTTTACTTTTCCACTTACATGGAATACCGCCTCATTCTGAGCAAACGCAACGATTCGAATGTATTAGTATTTCTCCCGCTCCGAATACAAATCCCCTGAACGCGTTCAGCCAATCACAAAACAGTCTGTCCTGTCGCGCAATCATTAATTAATGTCACAAATTAGTGTCACCACTGTCACCCTATACGAAGTCTCTTAAGCCTTTGAATAGTGATAATGCCGCGTTATACACTAGAAGAGAAAGCCGAAATGATGAAATAGTACCACGCTGATAATTCTTATCAAAGAGTATGTGACTTATTTGCCGGAAGGTATCCCGACAGGCCCATCCCGAACAAAGCTACAATTTGTAGACTTAAAAAGAAAATAGACATTACTGGTTCTGTACGAAATTTAAAACCATTATTTCCAAATCGCAGAGTTCCTAATTCCATTTTAGTATGCGCTGCAGTAGAACTAAATTAAAATTTGACACTTAGCGATATTTCCAACGATTTAGGCATATGCTGCTCTTCCATTAACCGCATACCAAAAATTAAATCGTTTTCGTAATTATAAATATTCCAAACATCATCAATTATCAATTAATTAATTTCTCATTACAACAATTTATTTTATTATTTGTAAGAGTAAATTTTTCTTTACATTACTAGAATTTAATTTAGTTTTTATTTATTTCTGAAGTTTATTTAGTTTACAATGAATAGTTTTTGTGATCTTTATTATTAAAATTTAATTTATTAAATCTCTTGATGCCTTATTTGCAATTTTCTTAACCGCTTATTAATAATTTCATTACGCTTTGTGAGACCATCGTCAGTGAAACGTATTGCAATTTACTCATGACCACAACACAGGACTAAATAATTTATAGTCCTTTAATAGTAATTTGGTAATCAGATGATTTTTCTTACGCGGCTCCATAATATGTAAGTATGTATGACATATGACATCGATGTTGACGCTCCTACAGCATTCAGGGGAATTGTATTCGGAGCGGGAGTAATATTCATGCATTCGGATCGTTGCGTTTGCTCGGAATGAGGCGGTATAGCCTCATCATTAAACACAATTTGATCAAGAAATTTTATCAAGAAATTTTATCAAGAAAATTGTCATCGTTCTCCATTCTGTCAAACATTTCCACACAAAATTCAAGTTGTCTTCCTTTATCAGTATCACTTGATACTTGCAGCAACTGTATTTCATATGGTTTAAATTGCAGACGTATTCTTAACAATCTCCACACTCTTGTTTCGGGAATGTTGAATTCTAATCTTGCCACGTGCAAGTGATTTCTTTGGCCTACTAACGTGGGTCTCACGTACTTGTTCGATTGTCTCTTCTGCAACTCGAAGCCTACCCTGACATTTTGCCATGACAACCAGTTTCTATACAACCAGTTTCAATAAACTGATTACACTACCATGCAATAATTGTCGGTCGTTGTGGTGGTCACTTGTGACATTTGGCCCTGAATTTCCGTTTACCAGAAGTTGCTGATCACGATTTATGAAACGACAAGCAACAATGAGCGCAGCTCACACCCCAGTACGACTTCATGATGGTTGACCAAATGATGGCATAGTAGTGTGGCGCACGCGTACTCTAGCGGGAGTTTAGTGAACTTGAGCTCAGGAATTTTTGCGGGGATTCTTCCGAAGAAAAATCTATTATTTCTTTCCATACTCTTCTATTTCTCAATATGCCTTTGATGTTGCTCTTGCCTTCAAAAATTAAAGAAATTTATATATACAGGTATTTCACGTAACCCGTTTATTAGAAGTTTTCTATGTTAACACCTTAGAATACTTTTGAAAATTTGCGGCACGTAATCAATATTTAAAAAATAACAGACGCCCATCTGTTATAAAATCATTATAATCCTGCACAAATTGACTTAAAATTGCAATAACACACTTTTCTTGGCATTTTGATGGATGTTAATACTATTATAACTAGTACACAACTAATACAAATTTTTGGAATGTAAAAGGACCTGGTAAAATTAAGGAAATCGCTGCTATATTTATTTCTCGTTGTTCGATTACCCGGGTAATCCCCGGTAATACTCCAAATATTTCCAGGTATTGTGGTATCAAAATACTAACTATTGTGTTCGCTGTTTATAGTAAATTCAGCTTTAACTTGATATTCACTTCACCTATCTATTCAATCATTTAGCAGACTATTTAATTGTCTGCTATAAAGTGTCTATTTACGTTTGGTATTCAGTTAAAGGGTGTTATTTTTCAAGTATGCGAAATGTCAGTGCTAAAAGCTTTACAAAATACTAACCGGTAAACATTACAACGGTTATAAATCCTTTGAATTCTCTCGTCTAACTGGAATCCCACAGGGTTCACATTTGGGTCCTCTCCTATTTATCTTGTTTTTAAATGATTTATTATCGTCTCTGTATTGTCCACTACTTGCCTATGAAGATGATCTGAAAATATATTCCTCCATTAAAACATGGGACGACGTGTTACATTTGCAGGCGAATTTGAACACTCTCTCGCAATGGTGCTCCAACTGTAAATTGGGATTGAACATCAAGAAATGCTGCTACGTCTCTTATACAAAAAAAGTTAATTTTATTGACTCCAGTTATTTTATAAATGATTTAATACTTAATAAGGTTGATAACATAAAGGACCTTGGTGTTTTGTTCGACTCTGGCTTAACTTTTGTGCCACATATCAGTAACATGTGTGTTGCTGCTTCGAAGACATTAGGTTTTGTTCTGCGTACCTGCAAACTCTTCTCTTCTATGTCTTTATTCAGAACTATGTACTATAGTTTTGTCCTCAGTAAGTTAGAGTATGCTTCTCCTGTTTGGTCGCCTCATTATATTTATCTTCAGTTATCTATTGAAAAGATACAACGTCGTTTTTTAAAGTATTTATCATTTAAAATTGATGGCATCTATCCCGAGCGAAATACGGACTAGAATTTGCTACTTGGAAGACATGGTTTACAATCGTTAACCCATCGACGAGATACTCTGGGGGCGAGATTTGTGTGGAACATTGTTCGTGGTACCATTTATTGTCCCTATTTACTTTCCTCTATCAACTTTCACGTTCCTCGTATATACTCTCGTACCTCTCCTACTTTTGCTTTACCTTTTTCTAGGACCAACTTGTTGCAGAGCTCTCCGCTAGTGACCATGTGCCGAATTGCTGAGGTGTTTTATGAAGACATTGTTTTCAATTCCATAGCATAGGGAACAAAAAGACTAAGATTAAATCATTTTTTATTTTTTTATGTGTTACATACGTATATGTATTTCTTTATGTCTATTTTTAGATATAATTATCCTTTTATTTTATGTTTTTTTTTATACTTATGTGTGCAATCTTTGGTTTGTCCTGTAATTGGTTGATGACCGTTGGACAATAAAGCTATTATTATTATTATTGTTATTACTATTACAAACAAGAGAAATCGCAAAAATGTAATGTGAAGGGATGTCAAAAAATAATACTTTGCTGATAGAAAGGTCAAATATGCATTTATAATGAAAAAGGTTCAAAATATCCACTTACACATAACAACAACTAAAATCTGCATTTGCATATGCACTTATGCAAATGCAAATAATTATCCGAAACCTATTAATTACTATTAAGTTTTTTTTAGATGAATAATATTATTGGAGTGGACCAATCCGGAGCGAAAGCAGAGGCGTGACTAACGAATTGGTTCCCGCGTGCCCCATCGCACATACGATTACTTAGTATGTTGTTCACGGTCATCGTGTGTACGCGTATAATAGCAGCAGGAAAGTGTATTCTGTGTATTTAATAATGTTGAAGGAGCGTACAGTAAAAACCCGCTATCATCAAAGTTAGTCAATAGGTTTATTGAGAACCATCCTAGTTTATCTTACAATGGGGTAAATGTAAAATGTTTAGTGTGCAATATATATATATATATACCATTTAACAAAATCAAATTTGGAACACCACGTGCATAGCGCAAGACATAAAGATGGAGACACTAGTGCTGATACAAAATACGAAGTGTTCTTATTTGATTTGTGTACAATGATGGTTGTGTGTAATTTGCGGTTTACTTTGTTATGCAATGATTCGTTTATTTCATTTTTTGAAAAATATTGCAATGTAGAATTACCGAGCTGCACCCACTTACGACGTTATTTAAAATCTGTTCGTGTACATTTAGAAAATAAAATTAAGGCTGATCTGAAAAATAAAAATGTGTGGTTGAGTGTGGATGAAACAACTGATATCAAAAAAAGATCTGTACTTAATGTTATGGTGCGTAAAATGGAACCAAATCAATCGCCATCCTCAATTTTATTAGCTAGCAGACAAATAGAAGAATGTACTGCGCGGGTAATTTCAAAAGTGGTGTTAAGTACATTGGGAAAATTTGAAATTTCCAGAGATCAAATCCTAATGTTTGTGACATATGGCGCCGCAACCATGCTTTCTGTAGGTCGGTCTCTTAAGGAACAGTGTGGTAACTTTTTACATATTACATGTAAAATCCATGCCCTACATCTTGTAGCAGAACGGATCCGTAAATGTTACCCAAATGTAAATGCGTTAATATCGAGTACAAAGGCAGTATTTCTGAGATCTCCAAAACGTGTGACCCCATACCCCCGAGCCACCGTCGATTCTGACACGATGGGGAACATGGCTACGAGCGGCATTTTACTATCATAAATATTTTGAGGATGTAAAAAAAAGTGATTTTATTATTAAATCTAGAAAAATCGTCTTACATTTTTTTTATATCTGACATAATAACAGCACCGTTCGTGATAGTATATCTCTAGATATTAATAATGTTTCGCATGCGGGAACCAATTCGTTAGTCACGCCTCTGCTTTCGCTCCGAATTGGTCCACTCTAATTATTATCATAATTGATAAATTACAAGTAATATCGCTTCTGATGAAACATTGTTATCGGAGCAAAATCATTTACAAAATTTTTTGCAACACACCGTATAATAATAATTACACATTGGATTCTCGGATGATAAGTTAAATTACCTAAAAATATCAAAGGTTAAAATGCTCTTCAACCAAAAAGAATTTCCATCAATACGGCCTCGTTTAATATGTATTTTAAATCTTATAAATCAAATCAATAATTATAATTACATGCGAATAAATAACGTAAAAAATACTTAGATAAATCTACTAAGCAAATATTTTCATTAATTCCTAGTAATTCACATATGTTTCATGCTATATTTTACCGTTATCTCTATCGTGGAATTTTTAAAATCTATTTATCAGTTAACAGTTCATTAAATTGAACAAAACAAAAAAAGATAACTAGAAATATCTATTTTTTTTTTATCTGTATGTATTGAATATTGTCTGTGCGTATGGATTCAGTTCCTAATTTCAGTGTTAAGATCTACGAAAACAGTTTAAGATGATATTTTTCAACGCTGATGGCTCCATCAGACACGAAAAGAATGAATCAACTTTTGGCTGGATTTGGAAACAACCTTTGAAAATGATTTTTTACAATACCAATGGAAGTGTTAAATCTGAAGAGTATTACCATAATTCAGAATGGGAAAATTTAGTCGATATCGCAACTAAAACAACGATAGAAAAGAAAGAAAATGATCGGAATAGTGAGAAAAAATTCCAGAGAATGTATTCCGATATAGAAGATGGAAATAAAGTAAATCTAATTGATTTTTTAATGCAACTTAACAATACAGAATCTCGTGTGCTACTATCCATAATTAGTAACACCGCATTCCTTTACTTAGAAAATATAAATATAATGGAATCGAATTTAATAAATTATGAATTTGTACCAGACGAAATGCGAAATCAAAGAACGGCCAGGCTTAAAAGATTGTACAAAGCTTTTAACATTGAATTTAATTTGGAAATATTCAGCAGACAATATTCTTTTGACTTATCAGGAGATACAAGTTACGAAGATCAAGTAAATAAATCCATAGATGATTATATAGACGAAAGAGAAGAATTGAGAAATATATTTTTTCACGATGATTATCAACGAGAAACTTATACCGACGTAGATTCGGCTTCGAAAGGAATTGGAATAGACAAAAGCATGGAAGCGATAGCGGATATCGATCAAACTTTGCTTAAGTTGTTTGATAAAACTTGTGAAATGCATTGTGAAGTGGAGAAGATCAGGAAATGCTTTCTGGTAAGCAGTTAAACTCATGAACGTGCAGGAGTATATTATATGAAAAAGATTTGTGAATATCGTATGTATGTCTCAATATGTTTTTAAACTAAGCTATTGTATTGAAAGTACTTTTTCAAGGTAATTTACGTGCGTTTCGAAATTATTTTATCTATTTTTATCTTTTTCTTTCATGATTAATAAAAAAATATTAAATAGCATACGAGGGGGTATTGTTAACTACTTAGCCTATCATATAAACACCGCAATATTTCAATAAATTTTTTTTATTCAACATTATCTTTAAGACACATTTTTCTCTTATTCTGTAAATAGTAACGAGTGATCATTAAAATTTTCGCTCAAGTAAGCCATGTACACAAAAAGTATGTCCTAACTTAAGTTATTAGAGGAGATCTGTCATTATAATTTCAAACGTCATGAATGTCATGATTCTTAAAAAATAATTTGAAATGCTGACTTTTATATTAAATATATTTATAATTTTTATACAAAGTAATAGAATATTATAAAAAATGTGTAAAATGTTGACCATTCTCCACCAAGCACAATCGCACTCTATTTCGTAGAGCATTGAAAACATTGATCAGTATTTGCGGTGAGTTATTGATGTGTTCACATTTTTCTATGATTTTATGTCTTAACTCTTGTAGATTATTAATTGGTGTTTCATAAATAATATTCTTTATACATGGCCACACAAAAAAATCCATGACTGTTAAATCACACGATCGTGGTGGATATGGAATCGCTGTATTTCTACTTATTATCCTATCGCCACAAAATTGTTGCAAAAACTGAATATTTTCAAGTGTAACGTGAGATGTAGCCCCATCCTGTTGAAAATATCCGACCTGGAGTTCATCATTAGTCAATTGATTAGTAAAAACACTGAGAATTTCGTTACGATATTTCTCCGATGTTATCGTTCCCTCAAAGAATATTGGTCCTATTAATCGGTGACGACTCATACCTATCCATACGCCTATTTTTTCTGGATGTAGAGGAACTTCTCTGTAGAAATGAAGATTTTCACTGGACCACATCCGCATATTTTGCGAATTAACATAACCTTTCAAATAAAACCAAGCTTCATCGGTGAAAAAAGTATGATTTAAAATATTGTCTGTCATTGTTTGAATAAACCATTGGCAAAATTGTGTTCTTTTTTCATAATCCGTAGGTAATAGATGTTGTACAGACGTTAATTTATATGGATACATGTGCAAGTCCTTTTTTAAAATTTTTTGACATGTTCGATATGAAAGCCCTACTTGTTGCGAAACTCTGCGAATAGATGTTTGAGGAGATTCGTTAATAATTTGTCTGATATTTTCATTTACGCCGCGACTTCTCTTGAGAAGAGGACCGCTTCCTTTTTTCCTTAAAATACTGCCTGTTTGACGAAAAAGATTTACACAATGCATTAGCGTATCACGGAAAGTTTTATAGCTAGGAACAGTATTTGGATATCTCTCTACAAACTCCGCAAGGCAATTTTCTATTGAATGCTGCCAAATACCATCAATCTTTTGAGATGTCTGAAAGTAACATTCTACCATAAACGCTTTATGCATATCATTAAAGGCCATTACTTTTTCTTTTGATGAAACTTTAAAATATATATTTTACACTGACAGATGTTTGAAATAACATCTTAATGACTAAAGCTATGACATAATTTTTATATACACGGCCAGCTACGAGTGAAAATTTTAATGATCGCTCGTTATTTGAAAATAAATTTATTTAATCGACTAAAATAGTCGAACAGTAAGTCGGCCATCATGTGCGTATCACATCTTCTTTAATATCGTTCTTCCATCGTCTGAAAGTCCTATTGAAACCTTTCACCCTGTTCTTCACTGTAATCACTAAAGGCAGGATTATATGCAGTTTGCATAAATTTTGCAAATTTGCAAAATATATGTATTTTGTATATTATTTGCATATTTTGTAGTAATTCAACATTTTTGCATATTTTAAGTATCCATATTTTATTTATTTACTAAATCAAATTGATTATAGGCATTACTGAAAATATGTCGTGGATGTAACAAACAAACAAAAATTAAACAGCCCTCTGTAAATTAAAAATAGCATTTTATTAAGCCTCTTCCCGTTACTTTTCCGATAAGCGTCTCCAATAATTTATTAATGCTTTTCCCATACATCCAGGCCGAGACAAAATTCCAGGAAAAGCTAATACCTTAAAACTTATAAATAAATACAAAAATACATTTTACCAGAAAATTAGGAGCATATTCGAAAGTAATTTTATTTTAAACGTCATTTTACGTTGGCTTTTCGAAGTGTAAACTTGTGAGTTGTGATATATAATAGCAAAAATACCGAAAAAAGCGACTGTGCCTGGATGGATTGCACCTTCATTCAGAATTGCGTATGGATGGAGAAAAAGTGTTTTGCGTAGCATGCTGCAAGATTGCGGGTAAATTTTTAAGTTTATTTCCTTTTATTAATTAATTAATTATGTTTTTAATTATTCTTTTATCTTTTACTAAGATTTATTTTATAAGAAAACAACCGATGATGTGATATTTTTTTTTGCAGATTACAAGTGAGAGAAAGTTCCCAGTCGACCAACATATGAAAACTCCATCTCATGCTGCAAAACTAACAAAAATGAAATTGGCGAAGAAGAGTCAGCAAACATTACCGCAATGTTTACCAACAACATCAAAAAAATCGGAACAAGAACAATTTAATGAAGATTTGTGTCAAATGTTTGTGTCGTCAGATCTTCCACTGCATAAATTAAACAATTTAAATGTCAAGTTATTTTTGCAAAAGTACATCAGCAAATATAACATTCCCAACAAAAAATTATATTCGCTGTATCTATGCAAACAATTATCTTTATATACGCGTAGATGAAACTACTGATAGTATGGGCCGATACATAGTACATTTAATGATTGGTATCCTTAACGTATCGGTTCCAGCGAAATCTTATTAAATTTCATTCAAACAGTTGGAAAAGGCAAATAATTTGACAATGACAAGGTTTATACAGGAAGAACTGGGAACTTTCTTCTTAGCGGAATCGATTCCAACAGAGAAAATTCTATTGTTTTTGACGGATTCTGCACAATACATGGTGAAGGCAGCTTTAAACTTGAAAATCTTTTACCCATATTTTTCTCACACAAGATGCTTGGCGCACGGACCAGTAATCACACGATGGTGCACGGACTAAATCGTGTTGCAGAAGAAGTCAGAAACCATTTTCCCATAGTAAATACTTTAATTAATAGTGTTAAGAAAGTATTTTTAAAGGCCCCATTACGACTTCAGTTTTACAAACAATATCTACCCGGTGTTCCGCTTCCTCCTCAACCAGTATTCACACGATGGGGAACGTGGTTGAAGGCTGCAAAACACATTTTTGTAAAATATTTTAAAAAGAAATTTTATTATTCACATGATTCAAAAAATTAAAATATTTGTATGTATTTTAACAGAGACGAATGCATAGGAATCTATAAATAATTTCCTTTTCATTTTTATTTTTTATATTAAACAAAGGCAAACTCATTACATGAGAAATGTATTTGGAAGAGGGAATGTGAGGCTCCGACCTACAAAATAGAACAAATATTTAACCGTGACTAGGTGGGGACATTAATTTGTATACAAACTGTACATGTGCATCTATATATATATATATATATATATATATATATATATATATATATATATATATATATATACATATATATATATATACTACTTAAAGATAAGAATATCTTAATCAAAACGAGGAAACACTTACTAATTATTAATTATAGATATGTAATGCAAACAAATACAATGTCATAATAAAAAATAAATTAATGTTCATTTTAACTTTAATTAGTTTCCTTTGTTTCTGGAGAAGTAAATTCAAAATTATTATACTGTTTGTATAAAAATATGGAACCCTGCCCTCTTGAATTTTAATTGTTTAAATTAATAATGATAATAATAATAATATTTTTATAATGAATGACATTGTTTCATTAATTGTAAGTTCCAAATTTTTTTTTTCCTCTTGTTTAGTCAATCCGGGGACACACTGTATAAATGAAGGTGAAAATTATATTAAAAAGTAAATTAGGGTCCAGACTTTCATGCCTTCATATGTAAAAATAAAATTATTAAACAAAATAACCATGTGTTTTTTTTATTATCAAAACGGTACCTACTTGAACCATCATGTAAGAATTTCGACTAATAGTTGAACAAAAATAGACATAATTGCTGCTCTGAAATTTATATATTTATATATTTTATCATCATTTCAAAACATGTCCGTAATCAACTTTATGAGATTTCCTTTTTTTCAGAAAGATGGCTATAAAGTTGAATCTTTGATAAAGAAATCTGAAAATCTTCGGGAAAATCTTAATAAAACTAAGTACCTAAATGATATTATATTAATTTTGGACTATAAAATCGAAAAATTAAATCACGATTGGCCGTTCAGAATTGGTAGAACGAATCTCGATCACTCGAATCTTATAATTTAATTGTAAATTATGCCCATCACACGCATTCATGTATATAAAATGTTGACTTAAAATTGAAATACAGAAATTATTAAAAAAAAAAACAATTACCTTAAACCAATACCGTAACTATTTAATTAAATTTAATGAAATTCGACGGAAAATGGATAGAGAATGCGTGAAAATATTTAATAGTTTTATCGATACCGTTACCATGTGAACGATATGGAATATCAAATCTATTTTACTGCAAATACAATTCGTTTGTCAAGAAATGGCAAAAAAAGGTCAACAAGTACAATTACAAGCCGAAATTAGTAGCGAAGAAGACTGGGACAAATTACTGGATCGCGAGGGATTAATAAGTGCAAAATCACAACGATGAAAAGTGCAGCTTCTAATTTAATTTCGTATATATATTGCAGTTGTTGACGTTTATTCCGACTGGTGTGGACCATGTGTCGCCATGTCCGCTAACTTAAAGAAGTTAAAACTAGAAGTCGGTGGAGATAATATGCATTTAGCAATGGTAATTAAAACAGAATTTTAATCGTGGTTATAACTAGATTTTAACATTTTCGCAGGCTAAATCGGACAACATTGAATGTTTGAAAAGATTCAGAGAAAAAAGCGAACCTACCTGGATGTTTATTGCAGTAAGTCCTATAAATTATTATTACAGTTAGTGTAGTTATAAGATTAGTGTTACAGTAAAGACCCGCGAATCCGGATCAATTAAAGTTGGCTGGATTCGGATTAGTGAAACATCCGGATTACTGGAGCGTTATTGAAATTATTAAATAAAAGTAGAAATAAGCAAAAAAAATTATTAGATTCTGTTCCAGCATTCGCAGAGTGGTCAGACTATTTAAGTCGACTTCGATTTCCTCCGTCCATTGTTTGCAAGTACTGAAAAACCATTGCTTCATCATGCTATATTCTTTATATAGAGGTATAGAGGTATTGTGCTTTCCGTGTAATGGAAAAGTTGATTCATCGGTGAAGAGAATATTTTTAACGAAATTTTCATCTCGATGTATCTTTTCCATAACGTCTTGACAAAACTCCATTCTCCGGAAATTGTCCTCGGAAAATATTTCTTGAGTTTTCGAATATTTGAAACATTAAACCATTTACCATTTAAACCATTACGTTTCCAAATACGTGAAATAGTTGTGTTACTTGTACCCAATTCCTCGGCAGCACTTCTAGTAGATCTCGTGTTATTAATTTCCACAATAATACAAATTAACACATCCCGCCGTTCTCTTTCCTCAATTTTTTGTGGTGATACCTCTCTTGGTTTGCATTTCGTACAGTTATTGAGACAGAAACAAGTTTCAAATTTATTTATAATATTATAAATTGTTTGTCTGCAAGGTACAGAACGGTCTGCAAAAGTCAGCGCAAAGAAATTCATACACTCCATTGCAGACTTGCCAGCATAAAACCATTTTACTAACTGAAGCTTTTAAGTGGGTGTATAAAGAGCCATTATACATTAATTTTATTGTACGCTTTCAAACTGTAACGGCCGCATCTAGACTGAATGCAAAATTTCCAGTCAATCGGTATCGGAGACAATCGTCGTCGCGGTCTTCGCTGGCATTGGACTCGCCTTCTCATGTACGTATACATTGTATGTACTCATATGTTGATTCTCTATGCCTAATGATATTTAACACATACGGTATAATTCTTGTTGTACGTCGGCTGTAATTGTTCTCTCAGAATCGACAATGGAATTTCATCATCTGAAAATCCCATTCATATTCTGAATTCTCAGCAAAGTTTATTGAATCATTATCAGCTGAATGACAAAAGATTTTTCTCTAACACTTCTCTATTGCGTCACCTGACAATTTGTCCCAAGCACTGGCAAGCAAAAACACGGCATGTCTCAAATTGATCATCTTTAGATCCCTTGAAATGTTTTCTCCTCCAAATATAAAACCTGGACCAAAAAGACCTTTCCGATAATGCATCTTGGTCAAACGTATTGCGTTTTGGTCCATTGGTTGTATAAGAGGGGTACAGTTCGATCGCAGGGACATGGTTATGATTTGTCCATCACTGGTTAGTTGCGTCTCCGACGCGTGGCTTGAAGCATTGTCGACGAACAGTATAGCTTGTCCATTGAGATTATTCTCCACTTGAAATACAACGAAAATTATTTAACGAATAGGGAAGAAGTCATCCAGGCGTTTTTTGTTGAGGCATAATCTATTGGAAATCTAGGACATTTCTTAAAAGCGCTGGCATTTCTTGCTTGCTTTGCGTGTTATTCACGCAAAACAATGTAACCGAAAACACTTGGCGTGCGATCCGGATTACAAGGTCAATGGTGGCTCTGGACTACAACAGACCTAATGTCAAATCTGCTTATTTTGATTTTGTGCGGCTTATAAGGTCATCCGGATTAAAACGCACTCGGATTTGCGTGCCTTCACTGTATGTGGCTTTGATATAGAAATAACTAATAAATAATTAGAAAAACAAAAGACAATCCACGAATCCACAAGTTTGATATCTCAACGTAACCAGGAGAAAATTATATCAGACCTTTCATAATTAGTTTAGAAGAAGAGGAAGATGATATTTTAACCTATAAATTACGACTGCACTTTTACCTTTTGTTTGAGTGAAAATATTTGTGAAATTAAGAGCCAATATATGATCTTAAAAAAAGGTATATAACCCCTCACCACAATTATTAATCGTACCCTAAATACGTATTTCGACAACTAAGTTGTCATCATCAGTAGGTAAAACCACTAATCAAGGTGTCGCACATGGGGCACAGTAAAGCTAGCACAACAGCTTACGCAACAACTTTACACGGCGTCCACGTATACACTAACTGAAACATGCAAAAATATCGACCGAAAGGATCGACAAAAAATTACCTCTCTTAAGGAAAAAGGCACCCACATATGTTTATACTCCAGTTTGAAACGTCCACGACCTTTTTATTTATGTTTCTAAGAATGAAAAGAGACAGGTGAAGGGGATCGGTCCTTTATCTCCATTCATAGAATTTTGTTTGTTTTTAGCGATATGAATACTTTCGTAGGCGCCAAGATCGCGGGGGTTATTAATGGCCTTGGCAAGTTTCAACCCTTTAATCGACACATTGTGCAGTGTACTTAGAGCATGGTTGGCAACGTTAGATTTATCCGGTCTATTGTATTTAATATGTGATATCTGTTCTTTAAACCGGTTTATTATTGGTCGTTTTGTTTGGCCTATATATTTCTAATTACAATCATCGCAATTAATTTCGTATATACCTGATTTCGAATTAAAATTAACTTTATCTTTGGTATTCCCTAGGAGACTTTTGATAGTATTTTCGGACCGAAAGGCTACTTGGGAACCTCGTTCTTTCAAAACTTTATTAATGTTTTTCGCGATGGGGTGGTATGGTAAACACATGTACTTTTTCTCCTGGTTACTTTGAAATATCAAACTTGTGGATTGTATTTTTTATTTTTGTTTTTCTAATTAATTTATTGATTATTTCTATGTCAAAGCCATTATATTTCGCGATATTTTTAATGAAATCCAGTTCTATTTCATATCTCTCTTTTGTTAACGGAAAATTTAGTAACCGATTGACTAAGAAATTAAAAGAAGCTGTCTTATGTTGAAAACTATGATTTGAATCCGCGATGATGAATCTATTAACATTGGTTTCTTACCGGAAAATATCGATTTCTATTTTATATTTATTCCTAATCAGTAAAGTATCTAAAAATGGTATCTTGCCATTGTGTTCCTTTTCCACCGTAAATTTAATCGTCGGAAATTTCAAATTTAACTGATTAACGAACATGTCTAATTCGCATTTCCGTATATCAAAAATCGCGAGAATGTCATCTACGTACCTGATCCAGACTCTCAGGAAATATTTAGCGTTATTTTTAAGTTCTACTTCAAATTGACTCATGAATAAATTGGCAGTTACCCATTGTTGTGCCTTGTTTCTGCTCATAAATTTTTTCTCCTACTTGCAAACAATTTTGCGTCATGCACAGAGTTGTCAATCTCATGTGTTCTTTTATTTTTGAAGGTTCAATGTTATTCTTGTGGAGCAAGCCTTCTAAATATTTCATAGTCTCTGGAATAGGTACCGAGGGGAATAATGACGTTACATCGAATGAAACTAAAATTTCCCCGGCTTCCAGTTCACAATCTTTAATTAATTTAACAAATTCTAAGGAGTTACTAACTGACAAACTTTCTGGTTTTTCTGGTAAATTTTTAAATTCATTCACTAACCATTTGGAAATCAAATAAGTCGGTGAGTTGATACCTGAAACGATAGGTCTCATCGAGTTACCTGGTTTATGTATCTTCGGAAAACAATACATTCTTGGTACTAAAGGATTACTAACATTTAATTTATACTTTTGGGTAGAAGTTATTAAAATTGGACATTTCTTTAACGCGTCTTTTGTGTCACTAACCATTTTAGGTAACGGATTTCTCTTAATTTCTACATACAAACCTTCGGCAATTAAATTTTTAACTCTTTGAAAATAGTCGATTTTGTCCATAATTACTAACTTGTTCCCTTTATCTGCTTTTAGGTAAAAACAGTCCTTCGAAGAGTTTTAATGATATTCCATTCTTTATTGACCGACTTCTGTTTGTGCTGCTGCAAATTCTTATCGATTTGGGTTTTACAAGCTTCTCGAATAAAGTTTTTTGGCCCTTGTTCTAAATACTTAATCGAAGTTTCGATACTTGCAATCACCTGTTCTATAGGAATCTGACGGCCTGGCAAACAGTATTTTAAACCTTTGTTTAACAAATCTATTTCTACATTACTAAAATTCTCGGATGATTGATTGATCACTAGTGTTTCTTTTATAGGAATTCTATTAATATACTTTTTTGGTGGACATTACTTTCTGAATTTCTTATTTAATTTTAAACATTTCTTTTTCAATTTATGGTCTTTAATTTCCGTTATTTTCCTATAAAAGTTACACCACTCTTCAAATTCCTTATTGTTCATGCTTTTAGTTAATTTTAAATGCAAATTATATAATTATAATTCTAATTTACTACGTTTACTGTACAGATATTTCATTTCTAGGTTCAACCATTTCATTTTTGCATATGAAATGACTTTATCGTTATTTCTACAATTTGTCGTTACATTTACGTTCATGAATTTAGGAAAAACATTGTTACTTTTACGCCGTTTCAGGAAATTAATATCTTTACTTATGAGTTTAACTGTAATATATAACTTATGAAATCTATTAAACTCTTTTGACCGGGAAGTCATTGATGAAAAGTCAAGGATACGATTAATAATTGTGGTAAGGGGTTATATACCTTTTTTTAAGTTTTTACTTAACCACAGTCTTAAAAGAAAGACTTTTTCCAATATATGATAATGTTTTGATTTTAATATTTGTTTGGCTTTATATTACACCATATTCCGGGTGCGGCAATAGTATGTCGGTGGAGCTTAACATGAAAACTAATAAAGTTGTAGCAATGAAATTTTACGTACACATGTAGTATGCTACAGTGCATTTTCTGTTTTTATTTATATATTTACAGGCTGTTCCAAATTTCCGCAACCACTTTTGTTTTTAGTAGATTGCTATACTTTCTTGTTATTATGATGATAGCCACCCAAATTATCTTTGCAATGATATATGACAATGTGCACTTACAACTATTAGTTTTGGTTTTATTGCAAATTTTGTTAAAATCTTGACAGTTGTAGCGTCTAACATTTTAAGTCTTAGCCTGAAAATGGATGCAGTGCCTCACGTTTTGTTACCAATTTATGGACTAACTCGTTATATATTTTGAGGGTGAACAACGTGACAACATATACAGAGTGTTAAATATGTCGTGCCAAAGTTATCGAAGTTTAAAGGTTATTTTCTCTTTTTCTTTTATTGAACCTATAATTTTTTTATTAGTCAGCAAATTCCTTGTAAAATTGCCGTTAAAATGGTACCAATAACATAATACTTATTTCTAGTATTTTCGAAGTTATAACTCTTTCATGGGATATACCTATGTTTATAATATTCAATATGCGGTGCTGCATCTAATAGTTGGTTGGTTGGTCATGAAATGATATTAAGCAAAAATTGCTGTGTAACCAAACGTCAAATATCTACTTAAAATTTCCGTATAAAGTGTTTTTCTGTAGTTCCTCTTTGCTGTAATCGCGTTTAATTTAATAATTAAATTTTGTTGTCATTATTTTTTATTTACATGCCGTAATAGTTTATAGTTGTGTTTCTTTAGAATGAATTTTTCGAGGAGCTAATAGACATGGTATTTGTTCTTGGCGCTAGCAATAAATCCACTTTTAGCATCAAGAACATATGCTATGGAGTATACTCACCGAAGAGCACCAGATATTAAGACGTTTGAAAATTTGTTGACAAGGTTTCTTCGGACGGGTTCAGTGAATTACGTCAAACATGAAAGAACTAAGACTATGGCGAAAGAAGATAATGAAGTGACAGTCGTCCAGTCCGTTGTGGAAAATCCGCGCGTGTCTACAAGGATAATTTCGAAAGAACACGGGATAGAAGTCACTGCTGTGAAGGATTTTACAAAAACATAAATTTCACACTTACAAAATTTAAAATCATCAAGGGTTATTACAAACGGATTTTGAAAGGAGACTTGTTTACTGTGAATGGCTACTTTTCCAATTACGACAAGATCTAACTTTTCTAGATCATGTGCTTTTCACAAATGAAGCAACATTTGCTAATTGTGGAATAACAAACAGAAGAGCACCTTTAGATAGGGTATTCACCAATAGGTGGATTGGGAGAGGAAGCTTTATAAGCTGACCACCGCGATCACCAGATCTAACCCCTTGTGATTTCTTTCTGTTGCCTACTGTAAAAAATATAGTTTTCGAAACACCTCCTACAACGGCAGAGAACATGCAGCAACGAATCAGAAACGCTTTTCTTCAATTAAGTGAAAACATGGCTCAAAATATAAGTTTGTCGATGCAGAGGCGATTAAAAGCATGTGTAGAGCAGAATGGGCATATATTTGAACACATTTTAAATTAATTTTGTTTTATTATGGAAAAATTACAAAATGTAATTCTAAAACTAATAATAAAGAATTAAAAAACAGTGTTTGTAAAAGTTACTTTGTTTGATATCATTTCATGGCCAACCAACTATTAGATGCACCGCATATTGAATATTATAAACATAGGTATATCCCATTAAAGGGTTATAACTTCGAAAATACTACAAATAAGTACTATGTTATTGGTACCATTTTAGCGGCAATTTTACAAGGAATTTGCTTTTCATTTCAATTTAAAGAAAAAAGAAAATAGACTTTAAACTTCGATAACTTTGGCATATTTAACATACATTGACATATTTAACACTCTGTATATGTTGTCACGTTGTTCACCCTCAAAGCATATAACGTGTTGGTCCATAAATTGGTAACAAAAGAGTTACGTGAGGCACTGCACCCATTTTCAGACTAAGACTTAAAATATTAGACGCTGCAACTGTCAAGATTTTAACAAAATTTGCAATAAAACCAAAACTAACAGTTGTAAGTGCACATTGTCATATATCATTGCAAAGATAATTTGGGTGGCTATCATTATAATAACAAGAAAGTATAGCAATCTATTTAAAAAAAAAATTTAAAGTGGTTGCGGAAATTTGGAACACCCTGTAAATATATAAATAAAAATAGAAAATCCACCGTAGTATACTACATGTGTACGTAAAATTTCATTGCTACAACTTTATTAGTTTTCATGCTAAGCTCCGCCGACATACTATTGCCGCACCCGGTATATTTAATATTTTGTTCTATAAATGGGTTAGACAATAAGTTCATATTATTATTATTATAAAATGAACGATGTTTGTCCATTATTTAAAAATTAAATCCACTTATTTTAGATTAAGGTAAATTAGATCACATTAATTACTATAAATATTTTTATTCAGAATGGTAAGATGGTAAATCTAATGTTTGGCGCGAACGCGCCCAAATTAACCAGATTAATCACGGACGAACTGAAGAAGGAAGAAGCTGTACGAGAAGGAGCACGAACCAGAGAAGAAATCGACATTTTGGACCTGGCACCTGAAGAAAAAGTTCGTTTCGAATCGTCTGAAAAAGTTAGATTAGAAAATGAAGAAGTTGAAAAAGTGGTTAAAATGAAAGCGAAAGACGAAAGATTGAATTTAATCGTAGATTATATACTGCAAGCTTACACACATGTTGGGGTCTTCGTCATTTTTCCATATGCTCTGGATAAAACTAACTTATTACAAGACATTTGGGAGCCTAGCGGTTTGAAAGCTGGCAACATTGAAAAGCAATCTTTTAAAAATATTAATTTGGAAGATATGCTTTATTTTACCGACTATCGATTTCCTGAGAGCGTTCAAAGATTAGCTGAAGAAGGAATGTGCGCTTGTTATACTATCAAAACAGAAAATACCGAAGATAGCGTGGATTCCCTTGTTTTAAACGCTGTTTACGGCACATCTCAATTACCACCGGGCAGTCCTAATAGTTTTGCATTAAAGATGCGCACTAGCATTAAAAAACCTCCGAAAGAAAAAGAAGAACAAAAGGAAGAAGAGGAAGAACAGGAGGAAAGTGATGAAGAAGAAGAACTAGATGGGATTTGGGTACCACCAAACGCTAAAACCAGAGCATTAGCTATTTATATGTTGTTTCCAAGTCAAGCCCTTCCTCACGTTCCTCCCGAACAAGAACCTATACCTCCTCATATCGCCGTTGCTTATGATGCCTTCAAGAGAAGCGATGTAATGGCATTAATAGAAGAATATGGAAAGGAGGTAATGCGATTTGGCTTTTTCACTGATGAAAAACCCGAAGCAGCTAAATTAATTGCAAAAACCATTGTGCAATTTGAAGAAAAATCCGAAGAAACAACTTAGTAAGTGAAAATATTAGAATATTTTCAAGTAGATAGCTTATAATATTGTACTGTAGGTGATTTCTTCAATTTTATGAGCTTAGAAAAGTAGTTATCTACTATACCGTGTATAATTGAAAGGAAAGGACAACTATATAGAACATGAATCCAAAATATTTTCCCAAAATTCCCTCACAAACGCGAGAAAAGTAATGATAAAGATATTTATAAAATATTTGTTTCGCGACTGCATTTGAAGGAGTGCGAACGACTATAAAGAGTAGGGGTAGCATTTAAGTAGCGAAAGAATTGACTCGATCACAGAGACAAAACATATGACAACATTACATTACTTTTTCCAAACACAACAAAGACACATAACTAGAGTGAACCAATTCGGAGCGAAAGCAGAGGCGTGACTAACGTATTGGTTCCCGCATGCGAAACATTATTAATATCTAGAGATATACTATCACGAACGGTTCTGTTATTATGTTAGATACAAAAAAAAATGTAAGACAGTTTTTCTAGATTATGAAACGTTCTCGATGATACGTACAAAAAATAAAATCTAAAATGTATGTAATTAGATGATTAAAAAAAAACTTACCGTCTTATGCGTTTTCCGTGACTTGAAAATCTGGAGAACCACGATGAAATATTGTTAACATAAGGTGCATCTCCAAAGTTATTTCTCGAAAACGCGTCCGCCGTGAGGAAAATATGTGCTTGTATAAAGAAAACGATCGCTCCACATCTAGTGATGTGATGTTTGCATAATTAAAATAATCTTTGAAACAACTTAACACATCTGTAGACGAACCTTCACAAATTTGTCTAAGTCTGACAAAATCTAAATCTTTATCTAAAACACATTCAAACTTACTTAAAATACACTCATTTCTTGCGTCTTCTATCGAACATAGCTGTGCGTGTGTATCTTTCACAACTAGCACTGATTCCTGTAACGATAGCGAAGAATTTTGTACACCACTTTTGAAATTACCCGCGCAGTACATTCTTCTATTTGTCTGCTAGCTAATAAAATTGTGGATGGCGATTAATTTGGTTCCATTTTACGCACCATAAGTACAGATCTTTTTTTGCTATCAGTTGTTTCATCCACACTCAACCACACTTTTTTATTTTTCAGATCAGCCTTAATTTTATTTTCTAATGTACACGAACAGATTTTAAATAACGTCGTAAGTGGGTGCAGCTCGGTAATTCTAAATTGCCATATTTTTCAAGAAATGAAATAAATGAATCATTGCGTAACAAAGTAAACGGCAAATTACACACAACCATCATTGTACACAAATCAAATAAGAACACTTCGTATTTTGTATCGGCACCAGTGTCTCTATCTTTATGTCTTGCGCTATGCACGTGGCGTTGAAAATTTGATTTTGTTAAACGGTTTATATATATATTACACACTAAACATTTGACATTTACCCCATAGTAAGATAAACTAGGATGGCTCTCAATAAACCTATTGACTAACTTTGATGATAGCGGTTTTTTACTGTACGCTCCTTCAACATTATTAAATACACAGAATAGACTTTCCTGCTGCTATTATACGTGTACACACGATGACCGTGAACAACATACTAAGTAATCGTATGTGCGATGGAGCACGCGGGAACCAATACGTTAGTCACGCCTCTGCTTCCGCTCCGAATTGGTCCACTCTACACATAAACTTATGTTTGCACGTAGACGACATTCAAAACAAACTTTTTTATTCAGCAATTTTCTCGGATTTTGTTTTTAGAGTGTACTATCTATATTGAGCAATTGTTCGGGTTATTTCCACCGTTTGAAGGATTTAAATAATCCCGATGTTCGATCTACTACAGTCGATCTACTGCCGTCTTCAGGGTAGCCCTGGGAAGGGCCGGTTCTTGCCAAACTCCTGTCTTCCCAACTCTTTTAATTGCAATATGTTCTTGGGTGAGATTAGAACCAGGTCTGAAATTCGAACCTTTGAACTAAATCAAGCACACTAGCCACTGCGCTATTTGGGGGACAAAATATTATTTCTTAAAACCTCTATATACAGGACAGGATGCCCATTTTCTATCACCGTATATGGGTAACTCTCCTAATATTGAAGATACCGGTTCGGTTAAATTAGCAAAGTTGCTCGGTATTTTTATGAGTATTTGATAGCATTTTCAGATTTGTCATATGTTGTCAACTATTTGAGATATTTAAGGAAAATTGAAATTTGACAAAATTTTCAGTTATACATATCTTCGTAACCATTGAAGACGGAGCAAAACTAAAAATGACATCGGATAGTATTTTTTTACGTAGAATTTAATAATCTTTATTAAATATTCATGGCACACTTGAATATCAAGATATAAAATAAACTTGTTTTCTTAAATAGCATAGTTGGCCATGACTTCATTAAAAGGTCTCTTTGTTTTGTTTAGAAAAATCTGTCCTGCGTTGCCATTTTTTTACGTCAACACTAAGCTTCCCAATTGTTCCCCGGTTCGGTTTCGATCGTTACATGTGTACAAGTGTACACATGATAAGATTTACATTTACATGTTCTTATTAATGTATTCCGATTATTCATATTTGTGCGAAAATATCTATTAAGAACTTGTATTATGTTCCCACACCCGATTTTTACTAATATTTTCATGTTATTAAAAATATTTTTGTTTTATACAAAATATGGTGAGGTTTTGCCTAGTCAAGTATGTTTCAAATTACTTAGAAAACGGTTAATTTATTACAAAATTACGAGGGTTGTGGACCAACATAATCTCAATATTTTATATTTGTAACTTCTCGTCAAAAAAAAACATTCACGTAATACACATAAAATGAAGCTGATTTGGGTCAGTTAACTTTTGGAATTGACCACAAATTATTTTTAGTATCATTCTTAAAATGAGTTTGTAAATTAATGCTAATTTTGTGTAATATAGTAACGAGCGATCATTAAAATTTTCACTCGTAGCTGGCCGTGTATATAAAAATTATGTCGTAGCTTTAGTCATTAAGATGTTATTTCAAACATCTGTCAGTGTCAAATATATTTTAAAGTTTCATCAAAAGAAAAAGTAATGGCCTTTAATGATATGTATAAAGCGTTTATGGTAGAATGTTACTTCCTGACATCTCAAAAAATTTATGGTATTTGGCAGCATTCAATAGAAAATTGCCTTGCGGAGTTTGAAGAGAGATATCCAAATACTGTTCCTAGCTATAAAACTTTCCGTGATACGCTAATGCATTGTGTAAATCTTTTTCGTCAAACAGGCAGTATTTTAAGGAAAAAAGGAAGAGGTCCTCCTCTCAAGAGAAGTCGCGGCGTAATTGAAAATGTCAGACAAATTATTAACGAATCTCCTCAAACATCTATTAGCAGAGTTTCGCAACAAGTAGGGCTTTCGTATGGAACATGTCAAAAAATTTTAAAAAAGGACTTGCACATGTATCCATATAAATTAACTTCTGTACAAAATCTATTACCTACGGATTATGAAAAAAGAACACAATTTTGCCAATGGTTTATCAAACAATGACAGACAATATTTTAAATCATACTTTTTTCACCGATGAAGCTTGGTTTTATTTGAAAGGTTATGTTAATTCGCAAAATATGCGTATGTGGTCCAGTGAAAATCCTCATTTCTACAGAGAAGTTCCTCTACATCCAGAAAAAATAGGCGTATGGATAGGTATGAGTCGTCACCGATTAATAGGACCAATATTCTTTGAGGGCACGATAACATCGGAGAAATATCGTAACGAAATTCTCAGTGTTTTTACTAATCAATTGACTAATGATGAACTCCAGGTCGGATATTTTCAACAGAATGGGGCTACATCTCACGTTACACTTGAAAATATTCAGTTTTTGCGACAATTTTATGGCGATAGGATAATAAGTAGAAATACAGCGATTCTATATTCACCACGATCGTGTGATTTAACAGTCATGGATTTTTTTGTGTGGACATATATAAAGAATATTATTTATGAAACACCAATTAATAATCTACAAGAGTTAAGACATAAAATCATAGAAAAATGTGAACACATCAATAACTCACCGCAAATACTGATCAATGTTTTCAATGCTCTACGAAATAGAGTGCGATTATGCTTGGTGGAGAATGGTCAACATTTTACACATTTTTTATAATATTCTATTACTTTGCATAAAAATTATAAATATATTTAATATAAAAGTCAGCATTTCAAATTATTTTTTAAGAATCATGACATTCATTACGTTTGAAATTATAATGACAGATCTCCTCTAATAACTTAAGTTAGGACATACTTTTTGTGTACATGGCTTACTTGAGCGGAAATTTTAATGATCACTCGTTATTTATTTAGAGTTAAAAAAAACAGCAAAACTGAACAAAATAATAAAATAATCTCACGAAAGTAACCGTACAGCTGAAAAAACGTGAAATGGCCCGTAGAACGCACATCTTAATTTTTAATAAATCACTTGAATACAAAATAAAATTATAAACAGTTGATTTCGTACGTAAATATATTGAGAGCATTCAACCTTAGCATACAATGTTGTGGTTTTTATAACATCGACAGCTGTTATGTATGTAACACACACACAGATACGCTGTAGGATATGTGTGTGTAAGTTCAATAGAGGTATTTATTATTTACAAACATTCAAAATTCATAGGTGGCACATAATAAAAAATTCTCAGAGCGTTATTAATTTTGGGATTCGCGTCATAATTGATTTTTTAGATTCATATTCTATATAATTCCAGCTTTCCATTTTTCATACGTTTTCTTTTTCTATCAAGGCCTGTATAGAATAATTAAGATAGCAATTTATATAAGTTACTATCGCTGCTTCGCACTTACAAAGTAGTGTAAAGTTGTGTAGAATTGTTACTTTAAATTGAGCATTGTATCCTTTAGTAATAAGTATAATAATAACACACAAATCGTATTAAATTTTCGCTTTATTTTTTGATTATTATAGCAATACAATTGTTTCGCCACACAATGGCTTCGGCAATTTGATATCATACAGAATACATACAAAAATATAAGAAAAATGAACTAACTAACTTAACAAAAGATATTAAGTTACCAGATAATTTATTATTTATTTCGTATTTTCTATAAGAAATAAATAATATCATAATAATAAATAACACAGGTCTACAAAATAAAACTTTTTGACACATGTTTTTATTTTAAAAACTGATTTTATATAATTTTGGTAGGCTGATTTCAAAAATTCTATGCATTTATTTGTATCACGTAAGGTTTTTTTGCAAATATTAAATGAAAAAAAACGATATTTCTAAAAAAAAATTATTTGTTTATTGAGTAAAAAGGTGGAATACAAGTTAAAAAACTGGAAAAAAATACTTTACTCAGTCTTTTTTAAGTGAAATCTTTGTCTTTTTGCCAGAAAGCTGCGTTGTCCGGACATTCGGTTGTATGTTTTTAAGGGCATATCCCGTTTTAACATCCAGCAGTAGTCCGCCATCATCGTTATGCTTCATCTGCCTTGGTATCGCCGTTCCATTTCCTTAATGTCTTGGTGAAACCTCTCTCCCTGTTCTTCGCTAACTGCTCCAAGATTTTCAGGAAAATAATTCAAGTGTGAAAACAGGAAATGCATTTTCCAACTCATATTACAACCTAGACGATGAAAGTGCTGTAACATATTTTGAACAATATTTTCGTAGTTTTCGTCTTTAGAGTTCCCAAGAAACCTATCAATTACTTCTTTAAATGAAACCCAGGCGTTTTTCTCGACATTGGTCATTGTGTTTTGAAAATCCTTGTCTTTGCATAATGTTCTTATCTGCGGCCCAACAAAAATACCTTCTTTTAACTTGGCATCGGATAAGGCTGGAAATGTCTCGCACAAATATTTAAAACACTGTCCATTTTTGTCTAAGGCTTTAACAAACTGCTTCATCAAGCCAAGTTTGATATGGAGAGGAGGCAGTAAAACTTTTTGGGGTCAACTAAGCTATCTCTTAATACATTTTTGCTACCAGGTGTAAGGCTTGTTCTAGAGGCCATTCTATTTGAGTCCAATGTCTATCCCTTGCTCGACTATCCCACTCACAAATAAAGCATGGAAATTTTGTATAACCTCCTTGTTGTCCTAGTAGCACAGCACTTTAAGGTCACCACAAAGCATCCACTGATGTTCTTGGTAGTTTATTTTCTTTAAAAGAAGTTCAAAATTTTCATACGTTTCCATTAAATGTACCGAATGGGCAACGGGAACCGAGGCCAGCTCGTTACCATTGTGCAATAAAACTCCTTTTAAATTACGCTTACTTGAGTCAATAAACAGGCGCCATTCTTCTATTACATACGGCACATTTCCTAATTTTGAAATTAAGTCAGGAATATTGTTGCAATACACTAGCGGTCCGTCTTGAGTAAAATATTGACATAACTCTTTTTCGCGATCCCGGTAAAAGCTTGATGTGACGCCAGGTGCCAGTAAATGTTTCTCACGAAGTCGGGAGGCTAACAATTCGGATGCATCCTTTGGAAGGTGCAAATCTCTAATTAAATCATTTAGTTCGCTCTGGTTAAACACTTCGGGCTCTCCGAAATCTGGTGTGAAATCTGAGTCATCTGGGTCGCAATTAGATTCCTCTTATTCTGACGATATGACGTTTTCTAGTGCTTTTGGGGCGGTAGGTATCGGTACATCTGGTCCATGAGAAACTGGTCGAATAGCAGAGTCAAGATTGGGATACACAATTTGTTTCTTATTTTTTCTGTTGAATCCTTGAACATTACACGAACAAAAATAACAATCATCACTGTGATTTCTAGGCTCTCGCCATACCATAGGAACACCAAAGCTTAAACATTTCTTCCTACCTTTTTGCCAGTTTCTTAATGCTTCAACGCAAACGGAACAAACAGTATGAGGAGCCCAGGACTTGTCTTGGTCGCCAATTTTTACACCAAAATAAGCGTGGTATACATTTTTCACAAACTGCTTTACTACGACATAACTACCACCGATATAACAAAAGTTATTCAGATTGTTCACACAATGTCTTCTTTCTATATTTATACGTTCTAGAACACTTAAAATACGCAACAACGAAGACAACAAGCGCGCGGACACAGTAGCACGACGACTAACACAACCAAACTGCACATAAGCAGGTTTCAACGTTGTATTGACGCTGCTGCGCCGACTCTGTTGCTTTGCTGAGAAATCTAATATTAACCAGTGTTGCCAAATCACATTTAATTTCATAAAAATCAATTCATTTAAAAATCATGCCTAACATGGAACAAACATATTCTTGTCATAGGTATAGCAATCGCCAATTAAGTTGGCGCGAGGAGGGGGTGCGCAGAAGCCGTTTTTAGCCGGTTTTAGGTTTTAGGGGATCATAAAGTGATACACGCTCACAGGTTAGAATTATCTGACATTTGATGTAAAACCAAATACAAATCTCCCCACTACTTCTAATCCTGCGCGAACTTACCCCTCCTCGCGCCAACTTAATTGGCGTTTGCTATATGTATATTAATAAATTAACATTTTTAAGATATAGAGCGCTATAAAAAAAAAATTTACGTGATAGAGCAAAAATATGGCGTTTTTTGAAATAAGGGCCCCCAAACATATACAAATTACAAACATCAAAATCACTGTAGACCTGTGTAATTGATGTTGGTAATCTTAACCGATTCAGCGAGTGCTGCAGCGAGACGTCTGATATCCGACGGGGCAATGTTAGAAAGAATCGATGGCCAGAGACTAGGAGTGGATCTAATAGTACCGATGACGATCGTCATTGTATCCTCGTTGTATATTTATTAGCTTGGTGTGAAAGCTTATATACCAGACAGCAGCACAGTATTAAGCAGAAGAGTAAGCCAGTGTAACGACTGTCGTGGGCAAGGTCTCCTCATTCGCTGTCAATGAATTGCTAGCAAGTTTATGTAATATATCTTTGCGGGTCTTCAACTTTTGACTAGTTTTAGAGGTACTGGCTGAATGTCAGAGATCGCTTCAACGTTGCGCCCAGATATTTAGTGTGGCAGATGTGGCTGATTCGACCACCACCAAATTCAAGATTCAGATCTTTGTTGCCTTCTTTGTTACACATATGAAAGGCACATGATTCGAATTTCGAAGGGTTTGGTTGTAAGCGGTGTTTCTTATAATATTCGTCTAAATCTTGCAAATCTTCAGTTGTAATTTTCCATCCTCGGAATCGTAGATTCCCAAAGTGGTCTATATCGACCCCCAGGGGGCGATGTAGACCACTTCAATCGACCCCCAGGGATCGATTGTATAAAACTTAAAATGTGTTTTTTTTATGTTTTTCACACTATAGTTACAAACTCAAATCTTTCAAAGTGAGTAGCACTATAAAACATGGCAAATGGTCTCCGAGACAAAAAAGTTTGTGGATCTCTGCTCTAAATTCTTGGTTTGAGTGTAAAGCCTGGTAATCTGCACAAAAAGATTTTCATGATTTTGTGGGTGGGAGATCATTGGTGTATTTTAAGGTTTTGCCATTGCTAGTTGTATTGTTTAGGCCTGCAATTCAGCGATTGCTCAGCATATTTTGGATAAGTTTTACTTAATTTAGCTCGCGGGATAGTTTTTTTTTTAATTTAAAATTCATTATATTCTTGCAGACTATATCATAGGCACTGGAGAGATCGACAAAAGCGGCGAATTTTTTGAAGTCTTTCTGATAACTTCTTTCAACGTGTTGTTAACGCCAAGACTTGGTCACAGCAGTTCCTTCCCGTTTTCAAACCGGCTTGCTTCTTATTAATAATCTCGTCGACGGTAGGAACTATTCTATGGTAGATAAGCCGTTCTATAAATTTATAGCAAACAGACAAGAGAGCTGTAGGTCTGCAGCTTCCACAATCTTCCGGGGACTTACCAGGTTTTAATATTGCTAGAATTTTTGCTTTCCGGAAAATGTTAGGGATGCCTCCAGTACCTAACATATTGTTATAAAAGTTCCTGAGCCACTCTCGAGCAACCATTCCAACACTTTTTATGAATTCAGGGAAGACATTATCAACACCAGGAGCCTTTCTTAACTTGAACCGGGCAATGGGCGAATTAATTTCTTCTGTAGACAAGAAAAAGTATTCTTAATTTATGTTTTAATATCTCTAGCAAAAGCTCTGACGACAGACACATTATTTGAAATATTTCGGTGTCGGTGAAGTTTGTTTGGGGAGGAATGCTGCTGAATCTAGTTTTCTAAGCACCGACCAGGTTTTTCTACTAGAGTGAGTGAAACTCACGTTTCCGGTCATTGCCATCAATTTCCTTTTCCGAGCCGCATCTAGTTAACTAAGAATTTGATCAGCTAGATAATACTATAGCATCGAAAGCAGAATAGAACGAAGAACGAATTCGACTCTTTTCTAAGATCAGCTATAGTTTGCGTATTATTCTTGCAAGCTCGATCTTTGATGTAGCCCCAAAGAAAAGTCCAACGAGCTAAAACGCGCTTTCACCGAAAAATTCCTTCAAGAAGTCAAGTGTCTCATTCGAAACATATGGTATTGCAACCAACAGTATCGATCTTACAGTTCGAGTGACGAACTAAACTGGCGAATTATTTCTAATAAATAGCCGTATTGATCGTCGTTGTGAAGAATAGAGACCGATAACTTTGTGACGAGAAATTCCGCACCATATCCCTACTTTCTCCGAGTGACAGGATTTTTCAAACTGGCAGTGAGGATCTTTAGCTGATCACCAAGGCGTATTTTAATTACTCACATACCCGTTTAGGAAGAACAAATATAGAGCCCAGAATACTCAGATTATGGTGTGTAAAACGAAGGAACCAAATGCAGTACTCATTTGACCTTTCCAGGTCCGCCAGCTTCAGTTCATAAGTAATGCCGAAGTGCTAGGGCTTCAACCCTAACATTCGTGTTGCTCCGTTGTCGTGCTTTATTCAGTGATTTGGTCGGCATTTCTTAAGCACTTCTTTAACTTCGTATAGGGGTAAGAACAGTACGGCAACAAACATGTTCTTCATTCCTAAAAACGCCTTTTTTTTTGAAATTTCGAATCAGACGCGAAATCGCACTTTTTTCGGCTGTAGAACAATTGGATATTTTTCAAAGAATCTATTTTTTTTAATTTCTTGATATGATTTTTTCGAAGATGAGCCTCAAGAATAACAATTAACCATTGCAGAGTGAAAACTATGGTTGCGTTTAGAACTTTCTTTCACACTGATAAGCAGGTTATTATTGTTCTCGTCTCATGTCGGCCTTACGTAAAATACAACAAATAGGTAGACAGTATTTTGCGAGCCGAGTTTTGTGTCACTAGTTTGCGCTGTTATCCCAGCGGGCAACTTCGTAGCACCGGTTGCGGTTTAAATAGATAATAAGCAAATTCCTTTTAGAATGCCTTTGTATTGTGCCTGGTTAATTGTATCCCCAACGAAGTACAGCGGTCTGAAACCTTGCGTGGTAGTGCAGATCATAATCATTACAGAAGGTTCATTGTTTTCACATTCATTATTCATCTTCAAAGAACTCGCTTAAACATCCTCTGACGTTCCGAGAACGTTCTGGAATTGCCTCTACTTTTAAATAATCTACGAACAAGAACTATAGAAAATTTTAAAAAATCGTATTTTTTTATGAAAATAGCTTTTGTATGTTAAAAATGCATTATTTTTTATCTTTTTGTCAGTCATCAACTGGGTAATTTTCGTACTGCTTAGCCCAATTAAAGCAATTCTTTCAATTTTAGTTTTCTACGAGGCATCTAAATTTTTTATCTAACCTTGTAAAGTTATGCATCCAATGAATAACTTTATTGAACAATCATTTGACAATTTTCGTCTTCCGGGTAACTACGGACGATATTATTCAATTCATGATATGGTATTAGTGAATACCAGAGAGATTGCTAATATGGTAAATACCTCAATAGAACATCCTTCACGAAAACTTGAGTATAAGAATGCTATCGATGAGGTTTGCTGACGATTGATCAAAAACGGAATCTCGTGATAACTTCAAAGCAATGTTTGGACATATTTAAGGGCAATACAAGTGAGTTATGCGGCGTTATATGACTGTAAATGAGACATTAAATACATCACTACACGCCAGAAACTAAAGATCGATCGGCACAATCAGTTCTTCCCGATGAACGTACACCAATGAAGGCGAAAACGTTTTCATCAGCGGAAAAATTTATGACAGCGATACTTTGGAATTCAGAAGGTATAATCTTAATTGGGGAGGACAATCACGGGACAGTACCGTGCTGATTTATTGGACCAATTCGACGATGAAGTAAAGGCCCTGGCTAGCGATGAAAAAATCTACCGTCATGATAATATCCCGGCCCACTCATCAGCAATTGCGACAGCAAAACTATTCGATATACGGTACGACTTGGTAGCATATTAGATTTGGCCCTCTGTAACTTCTTCTTCTTCTTCTCTGTTTTGGGGTGGACGCCACCACGTCCAGGCACTTGAGCACACTGCTCTTTGTACTGTCCCCAATAGATCCCCAATAGATCTTTCAATTCCACTCTGTTAGTCTTGTGTTCTCGATAAAAGCCACTATCCTCCTCAGGGGAAGTTTGAGTACCCTCGAAGGATCCAATAGATTTCTCCCGAAATATTTCTGTCTGAGTTCCTTCAGTTCCTCACACGTGCATATTACATGAAGGCTAGTTTCCTCCTGTTTTTCACATCTCCTACACCAGGGCTCGCTAACCAAGCCCATGGTGTACAAATGCTTCCTTAAAGGACAATGTCCGGTTATTAATCCGGTAATTATTTTAATTTCTTTTTTGCTACTACGAATTAGGTTGGCTGAAAACTTCCCGTCCAGACCCCTTAGTAGTGTTTTGGTATGGAGTTGACCTTCCGTTAACCTCCATTTATTTTTATGTTCTTTTTCTAGCCATAACCAGATCTGCCTTTTAGCGGAATCCTTACTGATTCCACATACAGGTTCTGGTCCTGTGAAGTTCCTATTAGTACCTTCTTTGGCCAGTTTGTCATTGCCTTTAATTCCCTCATGTCCTGTCACCCATATCAGCGACACTGTATTGTCTTGTGCCAGGTTATTGAGGACCTGTTTACAATATTTCACCAGCTTAGACCTGGTAGATGGGTTCATAATGGCTTTAATAGCCGCCTGACTATCAGTCGTTATGTTAATTTTTTACTTGCGCAGCCGGCTTCCCGAATTTCATGGGCGCAGGCTGCGACTGCTAACAATTCGGCCTGGAAAACCGTAGCATGTTTCCCCAGACATATCGATATCTTCCTTCCAGGGCACATTCCGTATATGCCTGCACCTGCCCCCTGACTAGATTGTGATCATCAGTGTACCAGGTGCCGGCACCACAATCGATCGAGCGACTTTTTGCCTGTTCCCTGGTCGGTATAAGTATGTTCAGCTTAGCTGTAAACATAATTTCAGGTGCCATACTGTCCACCGGCATTTGAAATATCGGCTCTTCCAGTATAGTTCCTGTGATATCTGTATGGCTCCCTACAACCTTATTAGGATACCATACCATATCGCAGCCATTGCCTCGGCCTTTATAAATAGTTCCAGCGGAGGGAGACCCACGATGGCCTCCATGGAAGCGGTTCCCGTGCTGTTCATAGCTCCCGTGATTCCCAACAGGGCCTGTCGCTGGAGAGTCGTGAGGAGCCCCACCGACGATGTCCGCTCCGTCCTCCTCCACCAGACAACTGCCCCATAGGTAATCGTTGGTCTTATTACTGCTGTGTACAACCAGTGTACCACATTTGGTCTTAGTCCTCAGGTCTTGCCAACAGCTCTTCTGCATCTCCAGAAGAGCTGCGCCGCCCTGTCTGCCACTTTGGCTAGGTGTCTGCTCCAATTCAGTTTCGCATCAAGTGTTATGCCTAGATACTTCACTTCATTGGTTAATTCTAACTCTTGTCCAAACAGCTTTATGCTTCCCAGATCATTTAGTTTTCTCATGTTGGTAAAGGCTACCAACTTGTTTTTTTGAGGATTGACAGTTAAACCTTCCTCAAGGCACCATCTTTCTACAATTCGCAGAGCATTTCGCATGATGCTCACCACTGTCCCCGGGAATTTCCCCTGGGATACTATGACAATGTCATCGGCGAACCCCTGCGTCCATATTCCCTGGTCATTTAATGTCCTGAGGAGATTATCCACTACTAGACTCCATAGTAGTGGTGACAATACGCCTCCTTGAGGACACCCTTTTGTTGTCCTCATGTAGATCGTTTTGGTTTGCATTTGGGCATGAACTACTCTGCCACGCAGCATGTTATGAACCCAGTTGCAAGTGCTGTTTTTTATTTTTCGATCTCTTAAAGATCGAATAATAGAAGACATCGAGGTGTTATCGAAAGCTCCCTCTATGTCTAAGAAGACTGCAAGTGCAACTTCTGCAACTTCTTTCTCTTTCTAAAGCTGAAAAAGTGACTTAGCGGAAAGCGATTCACGTCAAATTGAAAATGTCATTATCGAAACAGAGGCCTATTTTGCAGAGTTCGATAAATCTTATTATTTGAATGGCTTAAAAAAGTTGGAACGTCGCTGGACTAAGTATAGAGGGCTGCAAGGAGACTATGTCGAGAAATAAATTTACTAAATGCGTTGTATTCCTTAACACAGGAATTTATCATACCATCCTCACATTTATATCCACTAGGTCTTTCAGGAAAATTGGAAATAAATACTCGCAGGGCAACCTATAAATCAAATTAATGCATTATATTCCCCAAATAGATAATATATACTAATTACTGGTATACAAAGATTTTGTTACAGGAACAGTTCACCCTGATTCTTATCTAACGTTACCTGCTGAATCTGAATATGCGAATTTGTCAATCACCCACCATTTTTTTTTGGTAGTTCTATGCTTTATGTCCAATTTAGCATATCTTGCTTCTTATATTTAACTCTTTAAATTTCCAATTTTCGAAGGCATTTTAAAACAATGCTACTTTAACAATGCATTTTTATTTACCCAATAGCGTATTAGTCCGAATAAATTTGATTTCGGGGACTAAACAATTCTTATAATTTCTCTTCTGATTTTTACCACAAATTTATAGCGGTTGTAGACTGGTATGAAAGTTTTCTTTATTTAATTTAACAATTTAAAGTACACCAATTCTCAGGAAAAACAAACCATTTTTTTTTAAACTCATCGAAAAGTAGAATTAAAGATTTACACATGATGAAATGGAGTTTATTTTAATCTTGGAACACTTTATCTTTACTGTAAGACAGTCGGTTATAAATTATAGATCGATTTTATAGGATATATTTTCACTTATTAATGTCAGTTTTCCAATAAATTATTATATTGTAAAGACCCTCTTTATTTATCTGGCAATTTATAAGTTGTAGTTGACTTGAAATATGGTTATATTTGTACGAACTTGTTATATGAATGTCTTAAATAATTATTTAAGGATATATAATTACAAATTTAATAAAAATCTGATAAAATTATGATAATCTAATAATTTTTGAATATTTTAATCTAAAAGTATTAAGGACATTAAGTTCTTTAAAATTTTTGCGTGACGAAACAAAAATAACTATTACCTCCTTATGCGTACAGTGTTATTCTGAATAAGTATCAGAATTTAATTTTAGATTAAACAAGTTAATTAATATTTAATAAAAAGAAATTTGTGTAAAATGTCCACTGTGTGAACGTTACTAAATCGTAGAAATCGCATATGCATAACTTACTTATTTGTAAATCCATTCATTGTAAAGAAACCGTATGTAAACAAAACAGTGAGTTTTCATTTGCCAGTATTGACAATTCTGTAGATTGCCACCGGAGTGATGTTACTCGTATGAACCTCTCTAATATACTCAAATAAATGTATTAAACCATAAAGTCAGTTTACGAAGTATGCAACTTACATTAATAGTAAAGCATGTTCTTACGTATATTCCGTAGATGTAATTGATATATGTATTTGATATTAGAAAGCTTATATATTTCCTAAATTTTATTTAAATATGCTTAAGTAATAATTAGTGTATAAGTAGCTGTTTATAACCTTTTTATTACTTATTTAGTAGTATTATATTTAGTCATAATACGTGAATAACAATAAGATTAAATTAAATAGTGGTGAAAAAATGATCGTCCAATTGTCGAAAAAACACAGTGACACAGTATTAGCTTTTGCCCAAATGGGACCCACCTATATGAGTCCAAACTCGCTCGAAGGAGAAAAGGACTGCAAACTATTCTTCCCGAAAGGTTACGACGAACCTGCACCGGGAGAAGTCGAAGTTCAAGTAAAAAAGAAATCTAGGAGAAAGAAGAAAGGATCGCAAGCGGTCGTCCGCGACGAGGCTGAAAAACCGAAATCAGGAGAAGAGGATGGTGCTAAAGAGACATTCGTTGAAGGAGAAGAAGCTGGTGATGGTACAGACTTTTCACCGGAAATGGCTGAAGACGACGACGGAGAGACGTTGGGCGAAGACGAAGATGATGGCGAATTCGATGAGGACATGCCCGAAGAGTATGATAAAGCTACGTCACCAATGGCTGAAGAAGGAACTGATAATCCACCTGAAGAAACGCCTGCTGAATAGACTTATCAATTAATTAACCAAATATTTTATTTACTAATACAGTATTAGCCTTCAATATATAAGATAATATTACTATTGTAAATTTATTAATCTCTTTATTTAATGCTTTTAATGCAATTTAAATAAATATACTTTATTCAGTGTAGTGTCTAATTAGGACTAATTACAATAATATAGTTTGAATATTAATTTTGTATTTATTCGTAAAATATTTATCAACTTTTATACGAAGATTATTCACTTTCATTCAATTGATTTAAAAGACACGAGTACAGATAACACAAATATAGAAGTACAGTCGTGGCCAGATAAATGTAGTACAAGCTTTTCTTAATAAATTTTTATGGTGTAAGTTAGTATTTTGACAATTATATGTCAAATCATTTTAAATTTTATTAAACGTCAAACATATTTTTACGATGGCGCGAAAGCTAACCGCAACTGATAAAGTTCGTATATTAATTAAATTACAAGAAGGGTACAGTATTAGGCAAATTGCGAAATTGCGCAGCAAATGCAGTTAAATAAAACCACCGTGATGAAGGTTAAGAAAAGATGGGAGACTGATGAGAGCATAGACAGAAAGCCGGGTAGTGGGCTTAAAGAATTTCGATTGAACAGCAGAACCATAATCTAGTTCAACATCTCCGAGAACATCCTTTCGATTCAGTGAAAGTACCAGTTGCGGAGACCATTTTCCCTGGTTCACGTAGAACTGCAAGCAGGAGAATAAGAGATAGCGACATAAGGTCGCGTGTTGCAGCCAAAAAAATTCAGGTTTGTGAATAAAGGAAGCAAGCCAGGCTTTTGTTCGCATTAAATCATATAAACAATGGACCTGAGTTTTGGGAAAATGTAGTTTTCACTGATGAGAAAACATTTCAATCCACAAGTAATGGTTCTGTTCGTGTCTACAGACCTAGCGGTACAAGATACGAGTAGCAATATATAGATAATTCAGATCGGCAAGGAAGATTCTCTATAAATATTTGGGGATGGATAAGTTACCACAATGTTGGAATGTGTCATAGAATAAATGGGAGATTTAATTCCCAGAATTATATTCATATTTTGGAAAATCTTATGTTACCATCAGTCCAACATGTGTATCCTGAAAACATTTTTATATATCAGCATGACAATTGCCCAGTTCATAGTGCAAACATAGTGTCGCGATTGATGGAAGAGCATAACATTGAGATTTTGATTGAGTGCCAAGAGTGCGCACATGAACCCAATAGAAAATGTATGGGCCGAGATGACCAAAAGTATGTCACGTATAAGATTTCAAAATCAGGACTAATTGTGGGAAGCAATTCAAAATACTTGGCAATCTCTCATTCACAAACCAAATTATTTTAGAAGTTTGGTGGCTTCCATGCCTAGAAGGTTAAGGGCAGTAATTGATGCTGATGGCGGTCCAACAAAATATTAGCTTTTTGTTAAAAAATGTTTATTATTAAAGTTATTTTTCGTATTCCTTAATTCAATTTTAAATTTAAATTTAACTTATTATTATACTTTTAACTTATATTTCTTAACTCAAACAATAATAAAGTAAATATATTCCAGTATGATCTGACATTTGATTTTATTATGACAAGTAGCTTAAGCTAAAGCTCGTCTTACAATAATAATATATCAAATTTATGACATATAAGAAAATTTAAGGTTGTACTACATTTATCTGGCCATGACTATACATTTTATGACACATGCGCAGATCATTTATTTTCGTCGGTCGAGTCCATTATTGCGCGGCAAGGGGTAGCCTGATATCAGCTGAAGCGTCAGTAGCGTGCCAAGCTGAAGTTATGCCGCAATAATAAATAGTTTATCATAATGTTCACATTAAACTAAATAAATGTTGTCTTGTTAACACTTTTATAACATCAAACTTTGTTTTATTTTTCCGCTACATAAAATGCCTCAAATTTTATTTTATTTTACCACGCCAGAAAATGTCTTAAGCCGTTCAAAATATCTACGCCACTGGCAACTTTTGTTCGCGCAGCTACAAGTAACGTAATATGTACTTCTCTATTTGAAACAGAAACAGAAAATTTATCTCAACGTTCAAACCGAACTCCCACCCTTTTAGAGATTGTTTTAAAACCATTAAACGTTACTGTTCAAAAAACTGTCTCAAAGTTAAAATCCCATGGGAGCTATAAGATGCTTCTTCAAAAAACTAGCCGCACATTGCACATAGCGCAATACAAGATAAGATAGCCGAAGATGACAGAAGTGTTTGTAGACCACAAACGCAAGTCAATAGCACCGAAACTACGGAAGAGAGGGGTAATACTGTATGTTATTTGACGGTTTTTTGGGGTCAAAAATTAAATAATTGTGAGATTATTTCGAAAAAGGTGGAGGAAGTATTACGAATGCATATTATACTAACCAAATTAAGAAAGAAAATTGCGGAAAACAACGTAGAAAACACCTCAGAAAAGCGAAAGGTATGCTTTTAGCAAAACAAGGTTCCTGCTCACAAGTCGTTGATTGCACTCCAAGAAATTAATGAAATTGGTTTTAAATTGGTTGACCTGCCTTATTTAGCACCATTAAAAGCACCTATAAAAAAATATTGAAAAAGTAATTATTACTTTCTGAACGTTCTGCTAAATGTAAAAGTCTTAAAGGACATTGAATAAATCAAATTTTATATTGAAATATTGTGTCACTTTATATGGCAGATTTAAGGTCTGGCTTTACTTTAAAGTAAAGCCAGACCTTAAATCGCCAAAAGTGGTAGGTAGTTAATATCAATCCATTCGATGTTTTGACTTACGCCATTAATTTTCATCCATATGAACCAAACTGAACACTTCTGGCTCAAATTCATTACTTACAAAATAGAATGGAAGTAATAAAGTAGATTATGTTTATGTCCTAAATATTCTTAATTTTATAACATTTTTTATACATTAGCTAAAATTAGCTATATTTATTAAAATTAATTTTAATAAAACGTCAAGAACAGCATGGTTATAAATGAAATTTTCCGTGATGTCTGTCACTCATTCATCTCATGACATGTAGGTTAAGTATTTATTTAAAGAACCAAAATATTCAACAACAAATCATGCCAGTCTGAATATATAACACATAATAGTATATTAAACAACAAGTATAGAAAAGCAATGTTTTACTAAACGAACATGAGTTTAGTAAAACTGCTTTTCTTACGAGTTTGTTTACACTATTTTTTCGCATTTTGCAAGAATAAGCATTATAAACTTAAAATGTTATAGTAGGTATTTGTACAGGTTTTCCGTAATCTGATTCGGCTTTGTTTATTTACATAGTAACGACACAGTAACAGTAAACAAACTTCATTTTTTGTAAATCGATTTGAGTTTTAGTTAGAAATGAGTCTTGCTACTAAACATACTTTAGAACATTATTCTGAAGATGGTAAACCTGCAGAATCAGTGTCCCATCCAAATTTCCCGCTACGAATATAGCAAACTTACTGCAACGTTGTCAAATCTCTGGTAATAATTTAATTTATTTGTCATTGTTAATTCACCTTATTTTCCAGTTATTAATGTTAATTTGTAATTTTTATATGTTATAGGTACTCCTAATTTATATGTTATAATTTAGTTAGAACTTAAAATACATTGTTAAATGGTTCGTCTTGGTATAAAATTATTTTGCGGTTATATTTACAAATATTTACGCATCGCTCTAAATCACCATTCTTTATATTAGTAGTGCATTTGGCAACGTTGCTCGTATATTGCCGACATATGATTGGTTATGCTCATCCGTAAATGTCAGTTGAAATGGGACACTGATTCTGCAGGTTTACCGACATATGAAATATTTTGTAATTGGAAGATAACAAAAAAAGCACTAATAATTGATGAAAGTGTAATGCTAGCGTATTTTTTTTTGAGAAGGTAAGCTATTTGTTTCTATATATTTTAGTGTTATTCATACAATGTCTTTCATTATTTTAGGCAAAAGTCCTTAAGGCATCCAGTTTGTGGTCTACATATTCAATGTTGAAAAGTACTATACAAATTAACGATAATATAGATATATCACAATATAAAAAACTAACTGCATTCCTGAAACGTCAAAATGACGGGTACAAACCAAAGAAGTCGAAAGTGTTGACTATGGGAGATGTTATGAAATTTTTGAAAGAAGCTTCAGATGACAAATTTCTATTAATGAAAGTGGTACTGATATTTGGTTTAAATGGGGCATGTCGGCGTGCAGAACTGTGCAACTTAACTGTAAACGATATAGAAGATACGGGGAAAATGTTAGTTATAACTTTACATGATACCAAAACCAAAGAGACGTATAGACGTAGATTTTTAAATTTGAATAATTGTATTTTTAATATATTTCACAATAGTTCCAATTCCAATATTTAAATAAATAATTTTCTGTCAAACTGTGTTTTATTGACATGACATAACTATGTAGTAAAGTGACGTATCTATGTGGTAAAGTGCCACTTTAATAAACGACTTTGATTGTACCGCGATATCATAAAGTTTCTGGGTCAACGGTGGCCATGGGGTGAAAAACGTCTGTCTTAATTTATATCATCCTTTTGAGAAAAATCTGATAAAATTTTCAGGTTATGTGTCATACTGACATTAAGATTAATATATTGACAAATTTTAACGTCAGCATGACACTTAACCTGAAAATTTTATCAGATTTTTCTCAAAATATAAATTAAGACAGACGTTTTTCACCCCATGGCCACCGTTGACCCAGAAACTTTATGATATCGCGGTAGTAAAGTAGCACATTACTTGTCAAAATGCGAAAATAGATATTTATGTATTAAGGGAATAAACGACAGTTTTAATCCCGAGACAGTAAGTAATGCCTGAGCGACCGAAGGGAGCGAGGGCATTTTCTGTTGAGGGATTATAGACGTTTATTCCCGAATTGCATACAAAACTTTTCTCCCGACCTTAAATGTAATAATTTATTTCATTATTAGTTTGACAGTTGATTGATAGATTGATCTGATGTCATTCAATTAAGTTGGTTTGTCATGAAAATGTGCATAGTTTCCGGTTACTAAGGTAAAACGAGTTTGTTTGTGTCTTATTTTTTTCCAAAAAAACGCAGTCCGTTTAAGTTATTGTGCAAAAATGAATATTAATGGCAGTGAAGGAGATAATTTTTGCACAAGCACTACTGTAAGCAACCACCAAGTTAAGATATCAGATGATTGTCCATATATAAATATTGTAAACTCATCTAATGTTACTATTACGATTACAAAATAAAATTGATTGATATATTTAAATGCTTCGTCAATCTGACAGTTAAATTAATTTTGACTTAAATAAATGAACCGAAAGTCATTCACTACAGTATTCACTTTATTCCCTAGGGAAAATCGAATATTTTATTCCCTAGAGAATAAAGTAGTCTAATATATGTCAATTGTCAGATGTATAAGATGACACTTTATTCTCGGTCGGGAGAAAATATCTATTATTTACTATAAAAGTTTATTTAATATAGGATAACCATGGCAAATTTAATATGATCAAATCTTCAAATAATATTTTAAGATGCACTAATTGGTAATTGGCATTAATAGAAGACCGGAATAAAATTCAGCCTGCGTTTTGTAAAAATTAGCACAGACTGATTTTCATTCGTTAAGAAAATGTACTGACAAATCTTACTAATGTTTCATGACGGTGTTTTAACATTATTTATTTAGGCTTATATTTAGATTCTGTGTAAAATTTTGACAATTTCATCTGCTTTTATTTACTTTCCATAAATGCTTTCTTTCTATGTCTGAGTTTGATCTTGAGCAACTATATCTAATGCAAGACCTTTTGTAAGTACGTAATTCACTAAAATTTTTCTAGTGTATTTTGCTAAAAAAACCACTTGAAATTTATTTCAAAACAATAACAAACAAATCAATATATAACTTTCAAGAAGAATATAATAATTATAATATATATAAGAGGAATATTATTTATTATATTCCTCTGCACTTATATTTATCAGAGATGCTAAATAATATAATAGAAATATTATTTAGTGTCTTTCTTTCAAAAAAGTTCAAGACATTCAACCAGGGACCAACAAGACCGGCAACATCATTGAAAATTTAATCCGATTTTCTATCCTTATCTTTGATTGAAAATAACTGTTATTTTCGTGTTTTGTAGATACTTATGTTCCATATCGTTCTGAATTATAATACAATATCGGGATTTGAATTGAATTATTGTAATATTTATTATACAAATAAGTATTAACCAGATCAGTTTTTTTCTGGACTAGGTATAGTGATTCTTTGCTGTTGAAAAAGTAAGTTGGATTTACAAGAAATTTCAAAATACGCCACGCCATATCGTTTTACTCAAAAATGCTTTGTTTGCCCAAAATTAATAAGTTCTTAAAAAAATATTTAATTACTCTCATTGACGCTTTTAATTATGCTACAAGTCCGAGTACATTTTCTTTCCAGCATATATTATTTGGAAATGGCTTCAAAATTTTGCATATTGTGTACGGCCAAGGAGATGAAAGATGTGGCAAAATTACATATTATTTTCCACGAAATCCTTATAAGTTAGTAATAAATGAATATATAACAAAACAACTAATATTTAGGCATCCATGTTTTTGAGATCCAAGACTTGGTTTGGAAGTAATGGGTTTAAAATTTGTCATGGTTATGAAAAGATCAAGTATTTGCTAGATTGAAAAAAAAAATAATTAGAAAAGAAATAAAACGAAAATAAACCAAAGTGATGTCAAACGACAAAATTTAATTATTCAACAATCGTAGTACAGGGGTGTCATGGCGGGACGATGACTGCATGTTATCTGTGTCTATCTTATTGGTCTTACGGCGAAAACAATCCCACATTTTCGTTTCAGTGTTTCATCCTTGTTTAACCATTGGGTTTTGAATGAAATGAAACATCGAGTGGACAGATACTATGTAGATGTATTGTTTTAGTAAAAATAAAAAGACGATTGCAATAAAAAATTGTTTAATAATAATATATGTACAAATGTAAAATAAATTAGAGTATTCTTATTCTATAATCATATTAAAAAGTTGTACTGTTGATTTTCAATTTTTTTTATTAAAAATATGTAAAAAACAACCAGACTGAAGCATTTATACTGACAATCTCTTAATACTTACTATGTTAAATGTATGCATTTTGAACCCATTTTATTACAATATAATTCAATTAAAATGAGTAACATTCTCTAATATAAAAACAGACTCAAAACAAGACAGCTATAGCAGTTCGTCGCTTGACTAGAGTTAACTGCTTGCTCCCAACAGATTAAAAACTTACCACATTGTTATTTAAATAATTAAATAGTTATAGCCTTATAAATGCAACATTATTTTAGTCTTTTCAAAAATAACTAATGTATAAATTTTACACAGATTTACATAACAATACGAATTATTAATTTATTAAGATTTTTGCATTTTAATATATTTACATGCTATACGCATACAACAAAATTGTTATATCTAAGAGTAACCAAAGTCTTGCTTAAATATGGAAATATTTATCACATTTTTTTCAGGGATTGCTTTATTACAAAATTAAATAAATATCAAAAGATCCCCGGCTTAATATATACATTTATTCCAACTCCACTTAAATTCCATTAAATTAAAAACGTTCTCCGCTTTAAAAAGTAGAAATAAATATTTCAAGATACCTACTTACATATGGGTATTCCATTTGAAACTTAATAAAAATATTATCTATCTAAAAAAATTCTGAAGTCCCTTAAGATAACCGAAATACCACGTGTTCGAAAAATCTTTACCGCCAGGGTGGCTATGAATGTTTGTAGTAACTAAAGCCCGGATTATATGCAGTTTGCATAAATTTGCATTTTTATATAATATATGCATTTTGTATATTATTTGCATATTTTGGTAGTAATTCAGCATTTTTGCATATTTTAAGTCTCCAAGTTTTATTTATTTACTAAATCAAATTTATTATAGGGATTACTAAAAATATGTCGTGGATGTAACAAACAAACAAAAATTAAATAGCCCTCTTTAAATTAAAAATAGCATTTTATTAAGCCTCTTCCCGTTACATTTCCGATAAGCGTCTCCAAGAATTTATTAATGCTGTTCCCATACATCCAAGCCGAGACAAAATTCCAGGAAAAGCTAATGCCTTGAAACTTCTAAATAAATACAAAAATACAATTTAACAGAAAAGTAGGAGTACAGTGAAATCTCCCCTAACGGACACCTCCCTTAAGCTGACATCTCCTTTATACGGACACATTGTGATAGCCCCGAATTTGTCTTATGGAATTTACAAGTAAATCACATTCTTTTGAACGGACACTCTTGGACGGACACGGACAGAAGAATTCAGTCCGTTTCCTTTAAAAAATCCCCCTTGTGCGGACAGCGCACATCAAAGTACATACATATATGAAACGGGCTGCTAAATCGGTATGCGCAACGGCATTCGCACGCACGCTAGTTAGTAGATAGGTATTTCCCCGAGACTCCGAATTCATACAGTCGTGTGTTTCTGCATATACGTAGCAATAAAAATGGCATCTAAACGAAATTATTTAACACTCAAGGAAAAGATTGAAATAGTGGAAGTATACAAAAGTGAGAAACTTAGTGTTCGTGAGTTAGCTAAACGTTTTGGTATTGGTAAAACACAGACGGCTAATATCATAAAAAATAGAGACGATCTATTAAAGTGTGGCACTCCAATGTTAATGTTAATAAGAAACGATGCTTTATTAACAAAGGAGGTGCAGATGTAGACAGAATGTGCTACGAGTAGTTTATCAAAGCAAGAAGTAAAGAAATTCCTCTGTCAGGTAAAAATTTGGGATACTAAGGTAAGTTTTATTTTAATGTTCTCAAATTTAAAACGCCCATAGTGCAGAGTAAAGCGAAAGAAATTGCTGAGAGTATAGACTATACGGGATTTGACGCATCTTATGGATGGTTAGATAAGTTTCGAAAGCGCCATAATATAAGCTTCAAAGCTATTTCTGGTGAGGCAGCTAGTGTTAAGGTGGAAGATGTAGCAACATTTTTAAATAAATTACCGTCAATTTTGAAAAATTATTCACCGAGGGATGTATTGAATGCCGACGAAACCGGGCTGTTTTTTCGTGCTCTTCCTGACAAGACTTTACATTTAAAACAGGAAAAATGCGTTGGCGGTAAATGTTCAAAAGAAAGAGTCACCATCATGCACTGTGTTAACATGCTTGGTGACAAAGAAAAGTTGTTGGTTATAGGTCATGCGGCTAAACCAAGAGCTTTCAAAAATATAAAAGTAACTGAATTGCCTGTTACTTGGAAGGCCAACAGCAAGGCATGGATGACTGGTACTATAATGACGGAATGGTTGAAGGAACTAGACAGCAAAATGCAAAGACAAAAGAGACACATTTTGCTATTTGTTGATAATGCCTGTTCGCATCCAAGGGACATAGAACTGCATAACATTAAATTGGTGTTTTTTCCACCTAATTGCACATCTGTATGTCAACCCCTTGACCAGGGTATAATACAAAATTTTAAAATGCACTATAGGACCATTGTCGTTAAGACTATTTTAGCAAAAATTGAGTGTTCAAATTCAGCTCATGAACTTTGCAAATCAATCAACATTTTAGATGCTATTTACTTTATAAAGAACGCTTGGGACAAAGTATCAAAACAAACGATTCAAAACTGTTTTCAAAAGGCTGGGCTTATTGTTGGAAATCAAAAAACCATGTCCTCAGAAGATGAATTTACGGCAGATGATAATGTTCCTCTATCACTATTAGCTGAATTGTGGAAAGTACCACCAGCATTAGGGATTGAAGAATGTAACGTAGAGGCCTTTTTGAGCTTCGACGAAAATCTAGTAACAGAAGATACGAATGACATGCCCTCTGTCACAAATCAGTCGTCGGATATTGTGGAACTGGATGGATCGAATGAAGATGTGGAAGAAGTGAGCAACATGAAACTAACGACTTATCAACAAGCCATAGATATGGTAAAACAATTAAAAAAATTTAGTCAAGATCGAGGAGATGCAGCCGTACTAGAGTTACTCACCACACTAGAATTACACTATCACGACCAAAACATTAAGAAAACTACTCGCCAGGCAACTCTGTTGAATTATTTTACAATGTTGCATTAGATATAAGTAACAAGGAATTATGTACATATGTACAATTCAATTACTTTAAATTTTGTGCTGGTTTACAGAGGTTACATTTATGTTTTATATATTGAATAAAATCACATTGGTTCATTATGAGCTTACTTATTTTAATATTCCCAAAAAATTCACCAACTATTCTCTTAACAGGACACCTCTCTTGAGCGGACAGATTGGAATAGTCCGGTAGGTGTCCGATCAAGGGAGATTTCACTGTATATGTGTTTCTTTGCTATTCGGAGAAATTTATTCCCATATTAGAAAGTAATTTTATTTTAAACGTCACTTTACGTTGGCTTTTCGAAGTGTAAACTTGTGAGTTGTGGGTGGTGATATATAATAGCAAAAAAAATGTCGAAAATAGCAACTCTGCCTGGATGGATTGCACTTTATTCACAATTCCGTGTGGATGGAGAAAAAGTGTTTTGCGTAGCATGCTGCAAGATTATGAGTAAAAGTTTAATTAATTATTTTTTATTTATTAATTTATTTTATTTCTTAGTAATTAATTAATTATTTTTGTAATTATTTCTTTATCTTTTACTAACATTTATTTTATAAGAAAACAACCGATGATGTGATATTTTTTTTGCAAATTACAACTGAGAAAAAGTTCAAAGTCGACCAACATATGAAAACTCCATCTCATGCTGCTAAACTAACAAAAATAAAATTGGCGAAGAAGAGTGAGCAAACATTACCGCAATGTTTGCCATCAACTTCCAAAAAATCGGAACAAGAACAATTTAATGAAGACTTGTGTCAAATGTTTGTGTCGGCAGATATTCCACTACATAAATTAAACAATTTAAATGTCAAGTTTTTTTTGCAAAAGTACATCAGCAAATATAACATTCCGACTAGAGCATGTTAAGAAAAAATTATATTCGCTGTATCTATGCAGAAACATTGAATAGCATTAAGAAGGTTGTTGCAAACAGTTATCTTTATATATGCGTAGATGAAACTACTGATAGTGTGGGCCGATACATAGTTCATTTAATGATTGGTATCCTTAACGTATCGGTTCCAGCAAAATCTTATTTAATTTCATCCAAACAGTTGGAAAAGGCAAATAATTTGACAATAACAAGGTTTATACAGGAAGAACTGGCAACTTTCTTGTTACCGGAATCTATTCCAACAGAGAAAATTCTATTGTTTTTGACGGATGCTGTACCATACAATGGTGAAGGCAGCTTTCAACTTGAAAATCTTTTACCCCAATTTAATTCACATAACTTGCTTGGCGCACGGACTAAATCGTGTTGCAAAAGAAGTCAGAAACCATTTTCCCTTAGTAAATACTTTAATTATAGTGTTAAGAAAGTATTTTTAAAGGCCCCATTACGAGTTCAGTTTTACAAACATCTACCCGGTATTCCGCTTCCTCCTTAACCTGTAATCACACGGCGAGGATTGGAGGCTGCTATTTTTCATGCAAATCATTATGAAAGAATAAAGGCAATTATTATGGATCTTGATGGGGAGGCACAATCTGTGATAGACGCACAAAAGATGTATTCGAGTCAAGAAATACCTCAACGGTTGGCGTTTATTAAAGCCAATTACAGTTTCATTTTCATTTCTATATTGCAGTTGGAAAAACAATTTATGTCTCTAATCGAGAGCGTTGAAATAATAAACAAATTTGAAAAGTTATGTTTTGATGTTAAAGGAGGAGTGGGACAGTCCGTGAATGAAAATTTTTTAAGTGTAATAGGAAAAAATGGGGGTTTTAACAAGTTAAAAGACATTGCTAAAATCTTGTGTGGTGATTCAATAGAAAATATTGAGTTGACAATAGATGATATTTCTAATTTTAAATATGCCCCTATAACAAGCATCGACGTAGAACGAACCTTTTCAATATATAAATACATGTTTTCAGACAAGCGTCACAGTTTTTCTGTTGAAAACTTTCAGAAATATTTGATTCTAAAATGTTTTCATAGTTAATTATGTTGTAAAATGTTCTAAATAAACTTGTAGTAAATATAATAGAATATTTCTTTCTATAGTATTCCATTTTCTAATATTCCTCGTATTTTTTTACTTGCATATTTTTCATAAGGAAGTGCATATTTAGGCTAAAACATCTGCATATTTATGAGCATTTTTCAGTTTTTTTTCATATAATCCGGCCTTTAGTAATAACGGTTGAGCATAAATGATTTTAAACTTTTGTTGTTAACAGAGAGCGGACTCGAGCAATTGATGATTCATAGCCGATAGGCGTCTGGCTTGCAATTCGCATAGGTTTGTTTCTGTAAGCGATTCGTGAGTTTCGAATTATTTTATACGTGTGGTCACTGCATAAGTGGCACATACCTACATATGCAGTTAATATGTATCTGTAAATGCACAACAGAGCGAATGTAATAAACGGTTAGGTAACCGGCAGCAACTACTGCTGGAACAGAAGTAATGCTGACTAGCGAATTGCGTATCGAATTTTGATTCAAAATAATATAAAAAGAACAAAACCATGTATTTTCTGTGAAACATTGAAAGTGTAAAACATTACTATGAAGAACTCAAATTTGTTCATGATGTTCCTGTGTTAAATAAATTAGTTGTTTTAGATGTTAAAACGTCTTTAAAAATAGAAAATCTCCGTTCCACATCACAACTGATGATGGGTTCGTGATTAAAATGTTGCAAAAGTGCACCATACTTCGAATGTATAGATTTTTCAATCGGCTCTGTGCAGAATTGATATAAAATATGCAAATCTGATTTCTGCTAAATATGACATCAACTTTTTCTCTCAGATTTGAGAAATATCTTTTCAAATGATGAAACTAACTTATCACCACTTGGAAAATGACCTCTGATGTATTCACATACTCTGTGTAGTGCATGTGCTGCACAGGTAATGTGTAGCATATTGGGATAAATTGCTTTAATAACTTCCCTGTTTTTAACATATAAACTGCCGCATCAGTCAAAATTAATAGCAATTGTCTTTATAGTTGTTACACGATGACAGAATATTACGAATACATTGATCAATTACTTCTGCACCTTTTCACCATTTATGACTGGCAATATTTTAGTTGCAATTAGATATGGTTGGTATGAAGTTGTCCGATGAAGAATACCAACAACAACATTTAACACATATTGTGCCATTACATCCGTTGTTTCGTCTGCACTTACCCAAAGATAATGACCAGATAGGTTGGTTCGTATTTTTTCAATGGTTCTTAAATAACATTTTGGTAAGTGGTATTTACGTAAAGTAGATTGATCTGGTATATGACGATGAGTATATTTTGTAAGAAACCTCTTGAGGACTGGATTGGTAAGCTTTTTGAATGGGATATTGGCCGCTATGAAAGCTTCACACAGTTCCACGTTAAAAGTGTCAGGTGCAGATGGACATGTTATCTAGATAAATTTTCGAAGAAACATGTAACAAAAAAAAGACAAAACGGTACTAGTTCGCAAAGCTTTAAGTCCAAACCAGACCAAGAATGGACTAACACGCTGGAGGCGGAAAGAAAACACAAAGCAAAACAAAAAATATCGGCGAAAGGGATCCTGAACAAAAAGATGCGAGAGAAACGTAGTTACAATGACGGTCGGTAGTTAAGTGGCCGGAAATGTTTGACACACAAAACTCCGTCATAACGAAATCTAAATCGTTAAAACATATATTCGGTAAGCAAAAACGCTTAGAGAATTCGGAAGTCATAATCGAGAATCAAGCACCACGTTAGAGGAAGGCAGGACGAGACACATAAGATCCAAAGATCTCCAAAATCCCGAGACGGTAAAAACTCGACAAAACCAACGCTAACGAAGCATAAAAAAATCAGAATCGCAAAGTCCAAATCGGGAAAAGTCTAACTCGAGAAAATCTAATCGGGAAGAATCAATATCGAGAGTCTAAATCAAATCTAGATAAATCCGAAACGAGAAGAAAGAAAACATAACCAGACGTCAAGAAAGCTCGTTCATCAGAACCGCCAAACTCAAAATACGATAAACTCCAAAAGCGGAACGGTACGGTAAATACGAAACGAAACGAGACACAAATGAACGAACGAAATTTATTCCAAATGAAATTGTTCAAGACGGAATTTATTCAAAACGGAATTGTTCAAAATCCGCAACCCAAAAATACGGATTTTATTCAAAACGGAATTTATTCCCAGCAGCTCGAAAGAAACGGGAAATTGAGTGAGATTTGGGACGCCTCTTACGCTTTGGTCAGAACTACCTACGGAAATATTCGTCGGCTTACCCGCAAACCATAAATACAGATTGAATGAGTACAAAATTAATATTTAAGTTATGCTCAAGAAATGAAATTAATTACGGCCAAAATATGATAGCAATATACAGGGTGAATCGTGAGAAATCGACCAAACTCAAGGAGTGTATTCTACTGGTGAAAGTAATGTAAAAAAACTCAAATGTTGTTATCCGATTTTTATTTGTTGTCGAGTTATAGCGTAATTAAAAATGTAGATTTAGTATACCATGTTTATGTATGTATTCGTAAAAACAGTGAAACCCCGGTAGCAATTCATTATAGGGAAGTCTTCCTAGCTGAAGCGCTACCTGTTCGTAGTTTTCCGAACTAACGGTAGTGACATTGAAAGCAGTCGAGAAATAGTGTAGAGTGATTTGTATGCCTAATGCGTCTAATGTCACTACCTCTAGTTCATCGTTGATATAGTGAGGGCGCTGCCATCATAAAAAATGTTCCCTATACCTTCGAGTAAATTATAACATTGTGTTCGGGTATTGTGACATTTACTTGACGTTTGTACGACTATAGTGTAACAAACTAAAATGCCACACACTTATTCTAATTTAGAATATGCTAATGTGGTGTTTGTTTATGGATTTTGTGATGGGAATGCTACAGCTGCTGCTAATGAATATCGTCAACGGTTTCCACATCACAGACATCCTAATAAAACTGTATTTATTAGTGTATTCAACACATTGTGCGCGACCGGAAAGCTTCCCAGTGTAAACATAATATCTGAACGAGGCAGTCGACAACAATTACAAGAAGTAGAAGATATTCTGGATGTAGTAGAAGAAGACGCAACTACCAGCTCACGGAGAATTAGTATTCAATTGGGCATTCCACAAACAAGGGTGATAAAAACACTCCACGAGCATGGCTTACGGCCGTACCATGTACAAAGAGTACAGCACCTACAACGAGATGATAATCGTAGACGTATGGAATTTTGTCGATGGATAAATGATAATCCTCGTTTTGTATCGCGTATACTGTTTACGGATGAAACGACATTCACCCGTGACGGTATTAATAATTGTCATAACCAGCATGTATGGTCAGACGAAAATCCACACGCAACAGTCGAAAGTAACTTTCAACATAAATTTTCGGTAAACGTGTGGTGTGGTATGATCGATGGTTTTTTAATTGGTCCTTACATTTTTGAGAATCGCCTCACGGGAGACACCTATTTACATTTTTTAGAAAATGAACTGGACGGACTGCTAGAGGATGTTCCCATAAACATCAGAATCCAAATCTTCTACCAGCACGATAGAGCGCCTGCACATTACGCTCGTGCAGTCAGGCAACATTTGGCTGAAAGGTTTCCAGGGAGTTGGATTGGACGTGGTAGTCACATTGGTTGGCCTCCTAGGTCTCCAGACCTCACGCCACTCGATTATTGTTTATGGGGCTGGTTAAAAATGAAGTGTATCAAGTAAAAGTGGACACTCGTGAAGCACTAATTCAACGGATTATGAATGCTGCTGACAATATCAAACATCAACCTGACGCAATCAGGAACGCAACCAGCGCCCTTGGTAGACGATGTAAAAAATGTTTTGAAATGAATGGCGGTATTTTTGAAAATATATTATAAAGAATGATAATACCAATAAAATACAAAAACTTCAATGTATGAAATTTTGTTTATTTTTAATTACGCTATAACTCGAAAACAAATAAAAATCGAATAGCAACATTTGAGTTTTTTTACATTACTTTCACCTGTAGAATACACTCCTACAGTTTGGTCGATTCTTAACGACTCACCCAGTATATATAAATTATTAGAGGAAATTTAAATTACAAAAAGGAAAATTTAACAATACGAGTTACTTGTATCCATTCCCTATTCGTCTGAGAAGGTAATTAATTTCTTCCGGTGTATAGGTGTTCGGTGGATTAGATGACCATGAACTGCCCTGGATGGAGAGGCGGTAGTGTGCGTGTCTTCCGCGGAAAGTGAATTATTTTTTTTCGAAAACTAAGTCGAAGTAGAACGCCAAGCAGAAAAAACCCAAAGTCGGTTGATAATTTTCTCCAACCTTCTTGAGTCGCAAACGGCAAAATTGGCTGTTCGAAAATATTCACTAAGTCTTGACCTGATCCGTACTTAAACGTGAAATTCTATAAGCCGAAGAAGCGTGAGTTAACTTCCGTTACGAGATGTACTTTTTGTAACTTTTTAAACGACCTTACACTACAAAAGGCTATCGGCCAGTCACTCTCTTCCGCGTATCAGCAGACGCTCGCAGAAGGGGATGATAAGGGAATTCAACCACAGATAGCGATATCAGCACTGATACGCAAGCAAAATAAGATACCGGGACTCGTCAATAAATAATGAAAACTATTAAGAAAATTTTAGAAGGGAAATAAAGGCGTAACAGCATATTATACTTTTGTGGACGCCCTAAACTTAATGAACAGGCACTGCAATATATCTCGCTAGCATTACGAATATGCAACCAATCTGTATGGCCTCTACTCCATCCTACTATGGTTGCCGTACGAGAATTCTCCACAGTTAATGAAAATAAACAGAAATACTAAGAACAGAAAGAAATGGGCTAAAAAGGAGAAACGGAAACTACTCCAAAGATAAGGTAATAAATTAAACTTAATATTTATAAAAAAATAATAAAATAAATATACAATAAAACAATATAAAACGGATTTTTTTTAATACTAAAAGGCCACTGTAAAATAGTATTTATGAATGAATAGACACAATAACGACGAAAATAACAACATCTGCTCGACTAATGCAACCGAGCAAGCAAATAATGGGGCTGTTATAACATGCATAGTATACATCAGGGGTGGCCAAGACGTCGACCGCGAAGACATTTTAGGTAGTCCGCGCGACCATCCCGATAATGACCTCGGATATTAACAATTTAGTTTATGACTTATGACATAGAATTAATGAATTATAATAAAAATTTACTACAGTTTACGCTTTAAAACCTAAAACAAACTGTGCAAAGTAATACAATGAATTTGTCGTTTTACAGTGGAGAATTAAATAGAAACAACTTGACAAAGTGGGATGCTTAGATTATATCCAGTAGCCGGCGCGATGATAGCGACGCGGCGAGTCGACTAGTCTAGCCGTCACACCCGCCCGTTTAGTTTCAGTTCTCAGTTAATCGTCTTACGTTGCAGGTCGCTCGCTTTCTACCGCACTGATACGATAATTTGTTGTTTCAACAACCCTCCCAAAATGACTCAGCCCGGTAACCAGTGCTAAGAGAAGTAAAACATACCATTATCACAATGAGTGGGAAGATGATTTCTTTTTTGTTATGGTGAAGGAGAAATGTGTTTGTCTCATATGTAACTCAAGTGTGGCACTACCAAAAAAAGCAAACGTCGAAAGACATTTTAAAACCATGCACTTAAAATACGAAATCGGCAGTGAACTTCGAAAAGTTAAAGTGCATGAATTAAAGTCGAATTTACATTTACAGCAATCGTTATTTACGAGACCAGGCACCAAAGCTAAAGCAGTAACATTTACATTAAAACATTAAAATTACAGAAGTTTTGATAAAGCGAAAAAAATCATTCGAAGATGGAGAATTGATAAAAGAAGCCTTCTGTAAAGCGGGAGAAGTGCTTTTCCACGATTTTAAAAACAAATCTGAAATAATATCGTCAATAAATAGTATTTCTTTGTCGCGTAACACTGTGATGCGACGGACTGAAGCTATGAATAATAATTTGGAGGATTTATTAAATGACGATTTAAAAGCTTGTAAGTTCCTATCACTTCAATTTGATGAATCCACGGATATTAGTGACATTGCACAGTTATGCATTTTTGTGAGAATGGTTTTCGAAGATATGACTTCAAAAGAAGAGTTATTAACTATAATTCCATTGAAAGGACAAACGAGAGGCCAAGATATCTACAATTCATTTAAAAACTTTATTGATAAGACAGGATTTCCAATATAGAAAATGGTCTCTATTACAACAGATGGAGCTCCAGCAATGGTCGGGAATCGAATTGGTTTTATTGCCTTGTGCAATAATGATGAGGAAATTCCCAGTTTTACCAGCTATCATTGCATTATCCATCAACAGGTATTGTGTTCAAAAATACTAAAGTCTAATGATATAATGCAAATTGCTTTTAAAATCGTCAATTCAATTCGTTCAAGAAGTTTTCAGAGACGACAATTTCGGGCGCTTTTGGAAGAAACTGAATCAGAGTACGAAGAACTCTTATTGCACACAGACGTGAGGTGGCTAAGCCGTGGTGCTTTTTTAAAAAGATTTCGTATTCTGTTACCAGAAATAAAAAAATTTCTACAAATGAAAGGAGAGCACATTACTGAATTGGAAGATGAGAAATGGCTCATGATACTAACTTTTCTCTGCGATATCACTGCAAAACTTAACGATTTAAACCTAAATCTACAAGGAAAGAATAAATGTTTAACAGACATGATGAGCGCGATTAAAACTTTTAAAGAAACGATAAAAAGGTATGCGTCTCAATTAAGAAAACATTAATTGAGAAACTTCAAAAACATGGAGGAAGAGTGCATCCATAATCCAAACCGAGACTTCGAAGATTTCGCCGAACACTTAGATGTTTTGTTTGAAGAATTTGAAAGAAGATTCGCCGACTTAATTAGGTTGGAAGAAATACTCATTTTTATGATATTTCCATTTAATGAAAATGTCAACATTGATGGAGTATCTGAAAAATAGGACATTTAATAGACACCACATCAGTCACGGTCGAGGAAGAAATTACTAAATTAAGATGCGATATATTTCTTAAATCCAGAGCATCTAGCGATACTGATTTTTGGAAATGAATTTCTGGGGAACCGTTTCCAAATATTTACAAATTGATTTTGTATTTGAAATCATACTTTGGATCGACGTATCTTTACGAATCTGCTTTTTCAACCATGAACGCCATAAAAACCAAACATCGGTCGCGTTTAACAGATGAACATTTAATTTCGTGTTTACGCATTGCAATAAGCTCATACCAGCTACAATATGATAAACTTGTCGCAGATATACAGTGCCAAATTTCAACTAAACGAAGTGAATAGGATGGTCAATTTTTGATATATGAATACTTTAATTATTTTCGTCAGTGAATTTTTATTTTGTAAATATGAATATTAAGTTTTTTTATAAAAATTAGATAATTTACCATTTTTTCTTGTTACCGAAAATAAATATATAAACATGTACGTTACGTTAATTTAGCTCTGCCATTGGTAGACCGCCTTCGATTTTTTTAAATGTGGAGTAGACCACGGATCCCAAAAGTTTGGCCACCCCTGGTATACATGATACCCACAAAGTTTTATCAGGGCAATCGCTTCAGTTCGCTCTCTGGTTATAAGGCTTGCGCAAAAACAAAACGTAAAAAAAATATGTGACTATGTGTCTATGACGCTCTTAAATATATTTCAAACTATATATCCACAATTGATAATAACGTATCTTGCTGTTAATTTAAATGATTCCTAAACCCTTCCCACATTTGCGTATGGTCAGCATAAAAACCTCAACCTTTTAACTAATAAAGTCACTATTGCAAACTATTAGACATGATACTTGACGTTGATGGTAAAAGATCACTACATGATATGGGTGTTAGCGCCATTTGTTTACTATCGATCCTTTCAATATTTTGCGTCACTCGTTCAACATTTTGGAGGGGTATTGTTTGTAGCTGATGCAGAGTCCCACTAGATGTTCTTTCTACATGTTGGGTGTTCGTTAAATTTGATTGGTTGCCCATTGTACGATATTTGCAACTTGTTATGAGGTGTCTTCTTAAATTTCTCGCTTGTCTAAGCATAGCTCCACACAGCGGGCACGTACCTTGAAAAATACTAATTCAAAGAAGGCTTAACTCATATGATAATTTGATTACCTGGTTGATCGGAGGCGCCTCTAACTTTAGGTGTGATATTTTGAACAGTACTGCCTGCAGACACTGGTATATTTTGCACTAAAATTGGTGTTTGTAATGGTACATTACTTAAAGCGGCTGCTGAAGATGATACGTTTACTATATTCATTTGTTGGGTCCAATTGGATGCTAAAAAAAATAATTCTTAAATCTTAAATATATTTTACTCGTTAATATCAAAACGTAATTTATGTAGGTCTTTCAAGTTAACAGACGAGTCACGTGATAAACAGTTACATAAGAGGGTTGATAAATCTACATCGTCCCTAGTGACGAAAGTTACTAAATTTCACCTGCGTCTAGTTGTCTACTGTCGCTGTATCCCGTCATTTTTAAATCACGTCAGTTTGTGCTATTTGAAACTTTATCATGATTTCTGATACAGAAAATGATTTAGATACTTCCAATACGCCACCAGAAATAGTAAATCAAGCTGAGAAAACCTATGCGGGCTTATTACGAGAAAAATCGAAAAAGAAGTATGAAAAAGTCTATGTAAAATTCATTGAATAAAGGACTGATAATAGCATAAATTGAGAAAAATTAAAGCCATCGACCTCATGGTCTACATATTCTATGTATCAATGTTTAAATCAGAACTAATTTAAATATGATGTATAGTTTTGTAATTTTTAATTGAAAATAAAGAATTTGTTTACATATTTTTTTTATAAAATTATTAAAGTAACATAGGCGAGGTCGTAGAAAAAGCATAGTGTTTAACTCTTCGAAATCATTTATTAAGCTCGCGAACTGTTCTCTCCCTTAAAATAAAATTACTTTCGTCACTCGTTAAACAATATACTATTATTGTCAAAATAAAAATGATAGATAAATTCCTCAAAACAAAATAAAATCCATCTAGACATTATTTTTTTGATAAAATAAAATTCTCAATTAAATTAAATGTTCAAAGGTGTGTCCTCCTTGCAACAAACAAAATCCCATTTTATCGTAAAAAGCTCTTCTAACGTGAAATAATAAACAAGTTATTGTTACAGCTCTGGTAAAGTTGTTGGTCTCTTATTGTTATAAATTTGACTTTTAATATACCCCCAAAGGAAAAAATCAAGAGCTGACAAATCTGACAGTCACTATCACGCTAAACGTCTACTGCAGCATTGGTGGCGGTAAAATCCTCATTGTCTCGTCTTCGCTTTAGATTTCCTACTTCTCAAATCTATCGGTATACTTTATAAATAGAGATTATATTTATATGATAAATACGCGAGAATTAAATCATATTTAAACAAATGCCGTAGATCATGTTATATGCACAATCACAATCTGCTAGCAAACATGAATTTGCGGTTTTAGGCCATTTTTTTATGTTTGTGTTGAGCACTTTTTATGCTTTTTGCAGTCCCATTTGCTCCAGCATAACAACGGTTTATTGCAAAGTAAACATAATATTTTTGCACATTTGCGTATTTTAAGTCAGAAAATTCCCAATAAATTTATTTACTTGATCACTTAGTAGTCGTTTTCTGTTTCTACACCTGACATCGCTAATATGCACTTTGCAACGAACAAATGCCCGTATAAATATGCACAGTGCATCATTAACAGTAGATCTGTGACTGAAAAATTTCAGAGATGAACGTTAATATTTGCTTCGCACGGTAACGTAGCGGTGGGCGCGTTCGACTCTGTTGCACGGACAAGTTGCTCAACTCTAATCATCAAAAATAAAATAGATTGTCACAATCGCCATCTGGAAGATTAAATATTAACCTAGCCTATGTTCCAGGTAATGTAAAGTCAATATTTACTTGCTATTTATTACTTCAGATAAGTTTGGAAAGTTTAGAAAACATCTACTAAACAAAGAAAAGGAGAAATATGTTTTCAACTGAAATAATATTTGATTCCTCAAAATTAAATATATGTTATTCACTATGGAAATAAAAATTAAAAGCTTTTTCCAACTTTATCTAACAGGCAATGTTACGAAAACAACTACACATTTGCCTTGAAAGGCTTCTATACTGGTCATCCCCAATACTCCAAGTGACATTGATATAATAACTCATTATTTAAGCAGGCTAATTTATTAAAAATTATTACAATTAATAGTCCATATTTACATCATACAAAATTTTGAATTTTGAAGTTTTTTTAAATGTAAAAATATGATAAACATATGTGGAATGACAAACAAAACATACTTGCAATATTTAGTGTTATATACAGCTCTAGTAAATAAAAAATAGGAGTGAAGGACCCAGAAACGTAAATAACATTTGAAAATAGTATCAAAATTTAAAGTTACAGCAAAGAACGAACTAAGTACATATATAGTAAAATTACTACTTACATGTATTGTCTTGTGGATCTGTAATAGAACTACTATTTCCATCTGCTTGAACATAAACTTTCGACCATTTATTATTTTGACATTGAGCAGGAGGACTACGCATTCGTTTAGCTCTTTTTTTCCTTTTTAGTATGGACTCATCTTGGTTTAAACTTATTTGTGACTGTACTAGATCTTGCGCTTTCTAAAATAACATTCTTGAATAAAAACTCCAATATATCAGCATGCATATTTATTACACTAATCTCACTTTTCAACACATGTTGTAAGGATTCGTTATTTATATGAGTAGGGGCAAGACCTTGTATATTTAGGCAGTGAGCAGCTTGTAACAAAGATGGCAGTTGACTTGGATCAACACTTACTTCACCTCGATAAACAAATTCCAATAATGCCTCTAAATCTGATGCTTGAACACCCGCTAACATTACTACTGGATGTTTACATGTGGTACTCTAAAAAAATTAAAACTAAATTTTATATAATACAATCAATATTTTTTAATACCTTTAATAAATCCAATAAAAAAGGACTTGCAGCACATAGTACTACTTTATGAGCATGGAAAGTTCTACCTCCAGCAGCTAGCGTTACATCAACTAATTCATCTTGACATCTCAGTAATTGTACAGCTGATATTAAAGATGTTCCATATTCTCCCCATGTAAGATTATACAATTGACTTGAAGACATGTTTTGTTATATTTTTAATTAATTTTACGAAAAGTCAAAAATATAGGCTATGTAAAACTTTCTCTACAAAATCAGGACCTAATTCTGTGAAAACTAATACAAATCAAATCTAAACTTAATTACATCTATACTAAAATTATTTTTATGGTTAATCCTAAAAAATAACTGCATGTATATTGAAGTTCTGCACATATTTTCAGTATTACTTTCTAAAATATTTTCAGGCAAACTGGTTCAATTATAACGATTCACTATATTATTTTAAATATGTATCACAATATCTGATATATTATAAAGAGTGGTGTTACACAATTTCCTTCGTATTTTAAGAATATAACTTATTTTGTTGTTTTCCAATAAAATTTTAAATTTATAAAATAGGTTAAATACACAATCAACTTAACAGTTATCTGAATACATTCCAACTTTCAAAACATAGAATACTTTACAGTTTCTGAACAATCTATATAAGTACTTTAGGTAGCCTACTCTGCTGAATAAGAAGGTAAAGAAAATATTTATAATTTATAATTACTTTTATCCGAACTAATACGTAAGTTTGCATACATTACTCATGCTTTGAAGTTTTTTTTAAAAATTAGTATTCTTAATAATAATAAAGAACGAATGCGCTTCTTTTACAAGCAAATATAATCACCTAGTTTCAGAAGTTTAAAAAACAAACGTTTAAAATTTGACCATGATTTGTCCTGCCCACTTTCAAAAAATATGTTCAAAAGATCCATATTAGTACAACTGGATACAACGATCTTGTGACTTAGGAATAATATCCTCTCTATCTCACGCCTACAATTGAAAAAGAATTAATTAATACCCACTCTGCCTATTTATGTATATTTAAAGAAAACAAAAATTGTATAAAGTTGAAATTGCTGATTTTCTTTTTATAACATGTTTGTATATGTAAGAAATATAAATTAAAATAATCGCGTTGAATTTTTTCACTACTGCCATATGACTTTGGTCATACAGTCGCTTTAGAGATTCAAAAGATTGTTTAAACTGATTACTATACAATTTGTTTGGCATAAAGGATTGATGAATTGCATAAAATAAATCGGAATATGTAGTCTTATCATCATCATCATGGCAATTGGAGTTTGTAAACAGATTGTCAAACAATCGAATACTTCAGGACGAATATGAAATTGTTTCATTGTCAGAGCGTTGTATATCACCTTGTTGTGGTTTCCTTTGGGCCTCAGTTGTCAATATTGTGCAATTTTTGCTAAAAGAAATTAACACTTTTACTTATTATAATGAGCAAATTTGTGTAATCGTTTATGTTTTAAGACAGGGGTGCTAAAAATATTTAAGTGACAAGCAATCTACACGTACGACTACCGACTGCTGGGAGTAGCCTGGTTACAATAAAAAAAAACGGATTTATAAAAGTGATTTATTGCAAATACTTATAATATATAAATATGTACAAAGTATATTATACTTGTATAAGTTAAACATTTAATAAAATTGCAAAGTCAGATTCACTCTAAGAATTTTCCGCGGCTCAACGATGATATGAGTGTATAAAGAAGTAAATCAGTGTGCTAAACATAATCGGTGGCTTCCAATTGCACTCTGAAGAGACGTCGTTGCAAGCTTCGCACACGGACTGAATTCATAATCTCTGTGGCAATATCCACATCATTCATATTTAGTATTTTTGAACATAGACTTGCTGATAAATGATGCAATGAAATGCGAAAAATGATGGGAAGTCTTTATTAGTACGACACAATGCAACAAACCCAATTTGCCTATCATTGATGGTGTTCCATCAGAATACAATCCCTAGATAGGTCCCAAGTCGTCGCAAGTTTGTTCAATAGACCATACTTGAAAACTAGTAACGGGTGTTCATTTGAAAAGTCAATCTAGTAGCATGTGATTTACTGAGAACATTTTGAAGTATGTCGTAAATTAAAATTTACTACTTAACCTACGAAGTCGTATATTTTGACAGTTTCATACATACAAATAAATAACAAATGTGATTGACATTATCAAATGTCATTTGGATTTACGTTTACCTACGGAACAACAAACACATACTAATATATATGCGTCTTATTCTATCAAAATTTCAAAGTAACCTAGATTGACTTTTCAAATGAACACACGTTATATAGGCACGCTAATTGTGAACTCGGAAAAATACGTACGGTATAACGGGGCCATATCGGACGCGTGGGGTAATATCGGATGTGATGACTAAAGACGTCAGACTATGTGCCCCAGCAGTAGCGTTGCGTGGAGAGTTTAGCAGAATAACAGTGCGCTTACTTAAAAATAAATACATATATCGAATCCCTATACAAAACGTTAAGAAAAAACATAAATAATGTTTATAATTTATAAACATTTTGAAAAAATTAAATCAGTGATTTTACAACTAGATGCCAAAGAAGCAGCTGCAATACGGCTCAGCCAGGTTCAATTTAACAATCCTCAAGTTGCAGCAAATTTAAAAATTATTTACGACAGTTACGTTCCAATACTGGACGCAATAAAAAATTTACAGAACACTGCGCTGTCCTTATCGGACTCATTAGCAATTATTGACCACGTAAAACTAGTGCTGCATATCCTTGAAGATGAAAAAAGTGATTGTGTCCGTGAAAAATTTAACAGTGTATTGGATAAAAATGTAGATTTTACAAAATTAGGGCAACTTTTTACCAATACTGAAGATCCGTTGTACAGATACAAAGAGCGCTTTAACTATGCAAATATAACATCTCTCAACGTCGAACAATCCTTCTCTGTATATAAACATATACAGTGTGTATAAGCCAAATGGAATAAATTTATTATTTCGGTTACTGTACATATTTATAAAAAATCCCGAAACATGTCATATTTAATTTATAAATTAACATTCTTCAACGTGAAAATGCGATCCCTACCTTCAACCCCCTTCGAATGACAGGTACAACCCCCATTTTTTTAAATGGGAAGTATAGGCTTGTGATATATCGTTATAAAGGTCTCTTTATTCTCTATTCAAAAATGTTATAATTTTCATGTTTGTTGCAACAATTAAGATAGAATAAAATAAAATCATGTTGTTATCGAAATTCGCTACAATATACTCAAAAAATAAAATTTAATGCAAAATGTTAAGAAAAATTTGAAACGCCAAAAAAAAATATGAATGTCAATGAAGTAGATGTTCAAAATGTTCACAATGAACGTCTTGGCAACATCCTAATCTTAAATAAAACTGTCTTCTAACATTATTTAACATATCAGGCGTGATCGACCTAATCGCAAGCGTTATTCGTTCTCTTAAGTCATTTAAATCCAAAGGTTTAGTTTTGTACACAATGCTCTTCAAATATCCCCATAAAAAAATCAAGTAAGGTCAGATCAGGTGATCGCGCTGGCCATTCTATCGATCCTCGCCTTCCTATCCACCGATTGGGAAATATTGCATCGAGGTACTGCCGGACATTGCGTTGGTAATGTGGTGGTGCTCCATCCTGCTGAAACCATATCGTACTCATTGAAACTTGAGGGTTTCCTGGATCAGGATATAAATTTGCCAAAGTTGGAATGACATCATTTTGAAGTAGTGCCAAATAACGATCGCCATTCAAATTGCCCTCAATGAAAAAGGGACCAATGATATGGTTTCCAACAATACCTGCCCAAACATTAACTTTTACTGGGTATTGTGTGTGTTCTTCCCTCATCCAGTGAGGATTTTCCGTAGACCAGTAGCGGCAATTTTGCCGATTAGCATGACCGCTAAGAGAAAAAGTGCACTCATCAGAAAACATAACGTCTTCTAAATTGATAATATTGTTATCCAGCATGTCCATCATTCGCTCACAAAAATAAGTTCTTCTATCAAAATCGTCTTCCATAACCTCCTGAGTATATAAAATTTTATAGGGATGCATTTTATTTTCTTTTAATATGTTTACTATCGATGTATGGCTAACATTTAATGTAGTGGATGCATGTCTACTCGATGTATGTGGGTTTTCCATAAACTCAAGCATCACATCTACTTTGATTTCATCACTCAGTGCATTGGCAGCTGGTTTTTTTATCTGCCTTACATGACCAAACTCTCGAAACTGCTTCTCTATCTTACTTATTGTTCCTTGAGCTATAGGCGGTAAATCAGGAAATTTCTCATGAAATAGGCGGGTTACTTCTTGTTGTGTTCGGGTTCTATCTCCGTAACCAATCATTTGTATGACTGTTATTTTATGCATTTCCGTTAATCTAACCATTTCCCAGAATTGTATTTTACGAAATTCAAACTAAAATTATCAAACTGTCAATTTAAATGACAACTTTTAAATACAAAACAATTTACTAAGGCGTTTTAAACAAACTAATGTTGCCACGGAAACTTTTTAAAGTATTTTTAACGGATACCATCTAAAAAGCACATTGGTATGGTTTTTACTCACTTTCTTATTATGAAGACCTAAACGGGAAGTAAGTAATGCAATGATGCCTTTGATGTATGTATTAAATCTTTATAAACGCAAATGAGCATCTACTTCATTGACATTCATATTTTTTTCTGGCGTTTTAAATTTTTCTTTACATTTTGCATTAAATTTTATTTTTTGAGTATATTGTAGCGAATTTCGATAACAACATGATTTTATTTTATTCTATCTTAATTGTTGCAACAAACATGAAAATTATAACATTTTTGAATAGAGAATAAAGAGACCTTTACAACGATATATCACAAGCCTATACTTCCCATTTAAAAAAATGGGGGTTGTACCTGTCATTCGAAGGGGGTTGAAGGTAGGGATCGCATTTTCACGTTGAAGAATGTTAATTTATAAATTAAATATGACATGTTTCGGGATTTTTTATAAATATGTACAGTAACCGAAATTATGAATTTATTCCATTTGGCTTATACACACTGTATATACGTCGCTACGTACGAACCTTTCCGAGACTAATACAGAAACATATATTATGGTGCAGTTTTTTCATCGCGCACATCCGCATTTTTTTGCAACAATGTAAACATGTTGGGTAAGTTATTTATGTTTTTTCTTAACGTTTTGTATAGGGATTCGAAATATTTATTTTTAAGAAAGCGCAGTTATTCTGCTAAACTCTTCACGCAACGCTATTGCTGGGGCACATAGTCTGACGTCTTTAGTGATGACGACTTTTATAAATTTGGGTGTCTAACAGTGCAGTTCAATAAAATCAACGTTAAAAATCGCAGTGCAGTCAACCTAATAGATCAGCTGATTAGTATTAAACGTGTGTTTGGCCAAAAGTAAGTTAATTTATCTTTAAAAAAATACTGAAATCACGTTGTCATTTTAAAATTTTTGTAAAGCCCTGAAAAACCTCCTTGTGGAAACAAAACTATTAAGAATATGAGTTTCTGACAATAAAAAAAACTTTAGAGGTTATATTTCTTAACTTATATCAACATAAATTGTTTCCATTACTCATCGAAGTTTTCTTAAAAAACTGAATTATTGAAAAAACTCGTTTTGTATGGTAATATCGAACATCATGCCTCGACGTTTTGTTCACAACTTAGGCACGGCTCATCGAAGGGATTACCCTTCTAAAAGATTAGAAAGCGCTCTGAGGGCTGTAATAGAAGAGCACATGTCATTTGGGCAGGCGGCGGAATTGTTTTCCGTTCCCAAAGCGACACTATACGACAAATATCATGGCATGCATGGGAACCTGTTGTGGCGGAAGCCTGCCATATTGGTAGCAGAAGAAAGGTGTATTGTTACTGTATTGCTCAAAGCTGCTGAATTTAGAATGCCTTTTACAGAAAAAGATCTAATGGATTTTGTGGAGCAATATATTAACAGAAAAGGTATTAGAGTAAAGGAATTTAAGGATAACAGGCCCGGAAAGGATTGGTTCAAAAATTTTTTTAAAGCGTAGTCATGAATTGTCACACCGAAATTCGCAGAACATTAAAATTTGCCGTGCTGCAACCAGAGATTATAACCGATTATTTTGAATATTTAAGAACAACTATCGATGGGTTGCCCAGCGCGAACATTGTCAATTTTGACGAAACAAATATAACAGACGACCCTGGCCAGCAGCAGGTTTTCGTCTTTAAAAAAGCAAAACATGCAAGTCGTGTGATGGATTTTTCTAAAATATCTACTTCGGTTATGTTCGCTGCAGCTGCGGATGGGACGTTACTCCCACCATATGCGGTTTACAAATCAAAATATTTATATCCTGAATGGGTGGAAGGAGGACCACAGGGTACAAGATACAACAGAATGAGTTCAGGGTGGTTCGATGTCGATACTTTTGAACACTGGTATTTCCAATGTGCACTAGTTTATCGAAAAAGGAAAGAAGGAATGAAAGTCTTAATAGGAGATAATCTTAGTAGCCACTTATCTTTCAGAGTAATAAACTCGTGCGAATAAAATGGAATAAAATTTGTGTTTTTGCCAAAAAATAGCATGCACTTGTCCAGCCGCTGGATGTTGCTGTCTTCCGTCCACTAAAAGTCCAATGGCGCAAATGTTTAACGGAATGGAAAAAAGCAACTGTGGTGTTCTGCCAAAAAGTGAATTCCCGAAGATGCTTCAAAAATTGCTTGACAGCTGCCAAGAAAGTTTAAGTGAAAATATTCTCTCGGGACTTAGAGCCACAGGCATTTCCCCATTTGACCCCCAAGTTGTCATAGATAAAATTAAACCCAGAACTTTTGCACTCAATGAGCCTGGCAATGTCAGAGCTTTAGAAGAGAGTTTTACACAAATTATTACTGAGAAAACCGCAATCACTTAGAAGACCATTTCTACAAGACGAAAAAAATAAACGTTCCTGCTGGACAGTGTGTGACAGTCACAGATCGACTGGAAGAAGAAAGATTAGCAACTCGGTTGGCGACAACGAGCGAAACAGTTGATCAAGAGGATGTGGACGTTACTTCTGCTGCCTCTTCCACTCACGAGTCATTTGACGAGACTGGTGAGCCAATGACTGACTTAAAATACCAAATAACTAACCCCTGTGATATTATAGAAGACTGTTTTGTTATATGCAGTTTTGTCTATGACAAGGGCACAAAAAAGAGATAGAAAAATGTTTTGTCGCAAAGGTTTTAGAAACAAAAGAATCTCTTATTGTAAATAGTTGTGTAAGGCAGTATAAAGGTAAAGAAATGATTTCGTATTTCCAGATATTTTCGACATACAAAGAAGGTAAAATTTTCCCAATTAAAGTATAGATTACCAGATCCGAAGATTGGAGAAGAATTCACACATTTGACGAAGATGTTTTATAATGTTCTTGTTTATGTTCAATTTTGAAAATGTTACTTTTATTAATATGTTTACTTTTCAAAATGTTATATTTTTATACCTATGTTTAGGTACTTTTGAAAATGGTACATTGCTTATTTTAAAGCAATAAAAGATTTTTGTTTACAGATGAATAAAACACGTTTTTATATCACTTACTATAATCTCCCTTCTTGCAATTCATGTTCCCCCCCAAAAAAAAAAAAAAATTTCTTTTTGTTGTTATTCGTGCGACAAAGGTTGTACTGTATTCCTATATAGAGCATAGAGAACGGACAGGGTTAACAATCAGTGTAGTATTGGCGAAAGGCTGTATTTCTAAAATATTTAATTTTATTTATATAATTGGAAAACGAACGGGTGGTGATCTATAAAATTACGAAATACATATTTATTTGTTGAAAAGTTGTATTTATAAAGTTTTTAATTTTATTTATATAATTGGAAAACAAACGGGTGGTGATCTATAAAATTACGAAATACATATGTATTTGTTGAAAAGTTGTATTTTTAAAGTTTTTAATTTTATTTCTATAATTGGAACATTTTTATTTGTTCATTTTGTCGTTGAAGTTGAATAAAGGAGTATTAATATTGACTAGCAATAGTTTCTCAAGGTTTTCTTCTGTCAATTTTGTTCTCTTTGAATTAAGTACATCCTTATAAATAGAAAACGTCCTTTCTACATCGCAACTGGTTATAGGTGCATACTGGAAATATTCTTTTATTTCTTCATATTTAGCCGTTAGATTTTGTGGAATTGTCTCCATACATAATTGCTGCAATGTAATTAAATCTGGATTTCTATTAAGAATTGCTTCAAACTTTTGCCGAAGGCCACATCCGAAGTCACTTGGAATACTTTTTAAATTATTAACAGCCACATCTAATGTGGTTAATTCGTCATTTAATTTGAGATTTCGATTTTCAAAATAAGTGATTAGTTTTGGCAATTTTCCAAAGTGTTCGTGAAGAAAGTACAACTGATTTTTTAAATTTGGGATTTGTGTGAGCTCCTTGCACTCACCAATACTTCTAGCATCCTCCTTTAGCATTGTTACGAAATGTTTTAGACTATCGAAATTCTCAGCATAATAACTAGTAGCTTCCAGTCATGTTCCCCATCTAGTTATTACTGGAGTGGGAGGCAGTGACAGAGATGGAAATTTTTCCCTGAAAAGAGCTACTCTCTATGGTGCTTTTCTGAAAACTTTTTTAAAAGCTGATACAAGTCTATCAACTTCCGGAAAAGTGTCTCTGATATATTCACAGATTCTGTGGCGAGCACGTGCTACACAAGTAATATGCAGCATATTAGGATATGTTTTCTTCAATAGTCTGCCTGTTTTTAACATATACGCAGCACTATCACTGACAAATAAAAGTATTTTTTCTTTGTACGTGGCGTCCGAATGAAGCATTTTTTGCATATTCTCCTTAATGGTTTCAGCAACTGTTTCCGCATCAACTCTATTTATAACACTTGTTGCTATTACATATGAGTTATAGGGAATAGTTGGATGTAGTACACCAGCTACAACATTTACCACACAGCGTCCTAACATATCCACCGTTTCGCCCGCGCTTATCCTTATGTATTGATTTAAAAGATGTCTTCTAATACGTTCTACTGTTCTCGTATAGCACCTAGAAACATAATATTTGCGTAAAGTTGATTCATCAGGAACATTTCGACCAATATATTTTTTCAGATATATTTTTAAAGTGGGATTGCTAAGTTTATTTAATGGAATATTAGCCGCCATAAAAGTTTTACAGAGTTCAGATGTGTTTGCGATCCTAAGTGACGAATTTTTGACGATATTTTACGGATTTTGTAATAAATTTCGGAATCACTGACAGTGGACATACAATCAGTATGACCGTCAATCCAACTCGCCATTGTTTTACAATGCCGTTCTCGACATTCTTCCATATCATGTCTGAAAAAGTAACTTAAACAATGCTCTAGATCTAAATAAATGAAAACTAAAAATGTGTGCGTAAGTTATTGAAACTGAACGAAATTCAATGCACATTACGTCGAAATAATTGGTAGAAATAGATTCAATCAAACGATATTAAACAGGATCTATCACAAAAATTACGATGTAATTAACAGTTAAAACTATGAAAACAAGAAACTTACTCACAGCACTTTATTTATCTTACGAAATATAAACTAATAAATAAAATAAATTATAAAAACCCCGCTTCTATCTACGCTCATGAAAACACTTTAAAAAACACTATATTCTCCGAATACAATAGCTCAGTTGTCCATTGTTATCGCTGCGAGACCAGGTGGCCGAGTAAGTCAAACAAATACTTCATTAAATTACGCCGGGATGTACTGTACGACGTTATACACAATTCCAATTGCCGATTGCGTTTTATGGAAATTGCGTCCGTTCTCTAATAGAGCAGATACAATTTTGCATTGAAAAAATACGTCGTTCAAAATGACCCCACATGTATTATTATATCCGACGCCAAACTTAAAAAAAAAAAGTAGTGATGGGTTTTTTCTTTTTTTATTATATTTATTTATTATTATAGTGCTATCAGATACCTTGAACAAAAGGCTGCCGTGACGTTTTTTAATTATCAATTCCTAACCACTTTAAACCAAAAAATGCTTAAAAATCTTCCGATATAGGCCTGTTATACGGTATTTTGAAGTGAGGTTTTATGTATGGTGCCATTGAGACGTTGTAGGTACTTGTTTTTTTTCTTATATATAACCTCAATCATTTAAAATCACACTGTATGTATTACAGAAAAAAATAAACGTGGTTCGATGGTACACCATTAACTATACAAAGCATGTAATAATCGCAAGTCACGCAAGAATTGTCCCTTGGAACTATAAATATTTATATAAAAATAATTATTATGTTTATATAATTACATATTATTGTTCATACACATTATTTACTCGAAATCCTTTTTCGCAATAAACATCTGCAAACATATTTATTATTTTATCGATGAAGTAATTTCCTGCTGTTGATTTATTATGAAAATTTGAAAAACAATTTCAAATCTATCAACAAAATATTTAGTTGACAAATATTTATTACCTGGAGTGTTTTATCTGCGTTTCAAGTATATATATTACTTCATAAATATCTTATTAGATCTTTAGTAAACGTGTAGCCTATTCTTTCGCACATTCGCTGAATAGTAATTTTTTTGTTCTAGGCGTGGGTCCATGAAAAACACTAGAAATATTATATCATCTTTGACGACAATTACAACTTTAAAAATAATCGCAAAGTGTCATTTTCGAAAATAGTCCTTTTATTTTCGCATTCTACGTATAAAATAAAAAGAATTAACGTCACTATGATAATTTTATTAAATTATCAATTCACAAAATAAGAAAGAAAAAATATTAGACAAGATTTTTGTAAACATGTTATTTTAGAGATTTGTATGCATTCATTTACGTAAATGCATATGTAAAATGATCTTAAGGTTAGTAGAGAATACAATCCCGAGCATGTTTTTGAATCCCGGGATTACGGGATTTTTGAAGCGTAATCCCAGGATCCCGGGATTAATCCCGGGATTAGACGATGTGGTTTCTAATGGGCTCAAATGAAAAAAAAACTTAAATAATTTCTTAAAAATTATTTATTAATATTGTTGCACAACACAATACACAATATACTAAGAAACAAAAAAGACAATACAAAAAACTATTTAGAAAATACAATCGCAGAAATATCAAAGCATCCAATGTTTGACTTTCAAGTTTATTGCCAACATAAGCAGCAGCTGAAAACGCTCGCTCAGGTTCTACACTGGTTGGAGGAATAGACAATAGATATTTATATGCTAATTCTAAGTGGCTAACAGGCTCATTTCGCGTCTAATACTATTTACCAACCCCGATTCATTTTGTACTTCAGTATCTGGGGATTCCATGCTCTTATTAATTTCCAGCTGTAACTTTTCCTTTAGTGTCAATTGGGGTTAGGAGGTTTGTTGCCTTGGCTAATCATCTTTTTGTGATCCTGACCTTTCTTCCTCTTCCGTGTCATCTCGACTATTTAGTCTTTTAACAATACTCCACCAGTTAAATTATCATTTCGCCGTTGCTTTATGCGTTCCACTAAGAATGTTTTCATTTTATTGACGAGTGCTGAGTTTTTGCTAGACAATTGATTTATACTGTGCATAAATTAGCATCTCGTCGACAGATTGCTTCTACTGTTAATTTAATTGGGGTTAGCACATCAACAATTTTATTTACCAAGTCAAAATCAGCATCTTCTAAACGGATTGGATGATTGAGATCTATATATAAGAGCTTTTTGAATGCAGGTTTTTAAAGAGAAAATCGTTCCAGCATGGTTAAAAGATTATTCCACCTGGTTTTACAGTCCGAAAGAAGTGACAGCTCTTGTTCATGTTCAATCTTCACATATTTTTGAAGTACTGTTTCATTTTTCAATGGTGATCTTTTGAAATACAGTACAACTTTGCGGATTTTCTTTATCAGCTCATTAATATTTTCATCTTTCGTTAACTCCAGTATGTGTTCTCGCACAAGTTCATTTTGTGACATTAATATTAAACCTGATTCTGGACAGTCTAAGTCTTCAAAATTATCATCATCATCGCTATCGTTCATATAATCAGCAGTCACAGCTGGTTCATTTATAGTATCATCTGAGTCTAGCCTGTCTTGAAAATAATTCTTTATTTTATAAAGCACATCACAGACGGCCAAATTGATACCATGTGCGAGACGCAGTTGTTGTCTAGTGCAAACAAGCTGTCCCACCTTTATCATAACGTTCGGTCCATCGGTTACAGTAGCCACGATATCAGTTTCCAGGGAAATATCAAATTTACTTAGACGCTCATTCATTATACGATTATACGAAGACAATTTTCAGCCGTCATACTTCCATGAATAGGAACGAGTCCTAAGTTCCAAATTTTTTTATATGAATGAACGTTGACAGCCTAGTATCGTTTATTGGACGTTGATGTCCACTCGTCGAAAGATGGACTGAATCTTTCACCTGCACTTTTCAAATGTTTTAATTCTGCAGTTACTTGCTTTCTGATTTTTTCACTGTAATTCATAACACGCTTTCGAATTGTGACGGCTGATTTTGGTAAATCCGTGTATTTCGCTAAGAGCAATTTTCTCAAATCGTCTGAAGTTATGAATACACTGAATGGAAATCCATCTAATGCAATCATTCTTGCCAAAACATCATCCAGGCTATCGTCGGCACTTTTAGTAAAATAATCTTTTAACTTTCGTTTAGCTGGCGGCGGTGCTGTGTTCAGATTTTCAGAATCTTAACTTGTTGAAGCTGTTAAACGATTAACGTCAGCTAAAATCTTAATGTTATATGTTGATGACAAATGTGTATGTAATCCCTTAGTCGATCCACCCAAAGTCTTGAGAATGGCAGGGCATCGCTTACGTTTAGCACTATTCCCGTCTTTTGCAACAAAAAAATAACTCCACGCTGACGACGTATCACTGTCTTTTTTTATGTTGAACAAAGTCTCCCGCCATTTAAAATAACTTTTGCAAATAATTGACTTTTAAATTTAAATGAGTAACCTGCGTAGCCTTGTCGCTGGTAGAATAATAAATGAAAAAAGTAAATCCTAATAAGCGTATTTATACTTTCGTACAAGGAATCCCGGACGGGGATTCCCTGGCAACAATATTATGATATATCATATGAGGTGATCGGATGATTCCCCTGTTGGTCCGAGGGGGAATTACTTTAACAGTATTGTATAGAAGTATGCCGGGCAGGAAGTCCCTTCTAAGTTACATATTATTTGGGCTGTACCTGTGTAGTTCTTTTATCGTACGACGTACCTGAGGTTGATTTTTTGTCTTTATGTAATAAGTGCCCTTAATATAATCTAGGTAAGGTCATTGTCAAGGCGCAACGGATTACGGAATGCAAACTGGCAATTCCGAAAATCCCGACATTAGCCAAGTACAGTCCCGGAATTTACGGGATCAAAACCCGGCCGGGATCCCGGGATTGTATTCTCTACACGCATGGTAGGTACTTCATTGTGAAAAATATATTGTAGGGTGAAGTCGCAATATATACAGCAAAAATAAACAAAGTAATATATATTTTGAAAACATAAACAAAACTTAAATCAAATAATGCCTTCCCTTTGTCAAATGTTAATAAAAAAAATATATATATATATATATTTATCCAAGAGTAAGGTAAATGGATTTTTTTTATTTCTGGTCAATACTTTATCATCTTTAAAGATAAAAAGTTATTCTTGTGTTTGTAATTCGCATAAAGTATTCCCAATTATGTGGTGCTGACTAAAACTTCGTCATTTTTCACAAAGCTACCAAAACATATTTTTAAAAAGTACAATGCAATGGTCCACCTAACCCCAGCGATAGGTTTTAAATGGACCATATATTGGGGTTAGGTAGACAGGGTACTAAATATATAACAAAATAAAACAAAATACAATTTTTTGAAATAACGTTATCTGTTTAACAAAATAAAACTCAAGGTAGGTAACTTAAAAAAAATAACAAAATTTTCTTAAATTTTTCTAATTTACCTTTTAACGTTTAATATAAACTGAAAAAATATCGACACAATTTCTATAAAGGTAGCAAAATGTTCTTCTTCCTCAGAAGCAATGAATTTTGTCGTAGGCACAACTCGTTTATAAAACTGCACTGTATATAGGTTGGAGCGAAAATTTTTTTTTTTAATTTAGTTTTTCCTGTATTAAACATCGATGCTCTAAGTACTTAAAAGTGCAGAGAAAAAATCTTATCTTCCTAGGTCAACGTCTTGAGGTGGCGCACAAGACTTTAATTTGTGGAACTTTATCATTTATAAAAAAGTAAACAGTGTGGTTTAAATTTGTTTTTGTTCAATAAATTCAAACAGTTAGTCTTTTATTTACTCACATAAAGCATATTTAATACAAAAACAAAAATCATTCGTTAGCTAATTGTAAAGGATCTCGTTGTTGAAAAAATTGAGATTTCGACTCAAACAGTGGTATGTCTTGCCTTGCTTTAATTCTAGAGCGAATGAAACCGTCTCTTGCTTCTGATCCACAAACAGATATTGAAGCTTCAGTGACGAGCTTGACACACCTCTCTACTGCTTGGGTATGACAAGGAAACATCCCAAATTGACTGAAATTATTTCCCGAACGAATCAGGTTTGAAATTTCTGTATTAGAATATTTCATAGTCATTGGTGGTTCAGTTATTCTCACATTCGACCAATTTATTAACTCATAGTAATTCGTCGCATTTACTTGAAGTTGTGGAAGGCGGAACTCGCGAACTTTCTTGCTTTTAATACACACATTTTCTTTTCTTGCTTCTAATACTCTTCGAAGAGCCAATTCTCTAATTTTTGAAGTATCATCTTGAAGCATGGCCAACAGCATATTTTCTGGGTGTGCGAAGAATGAATTTCTGTTTATAGTTTTTAAAACAATACTCTTAAGGTCATCTCTTAAATATAAACTTCTCTTGACCATGTTGAAAACATGAACTGGACCATGGTTACAAGATGGCTTTGACTTTATGTTAAACCATGTTGGCGCGTATACTTTCATAATGAAAAGTGCTAGTTGCTTAAGGTTTTTGGTGGTGTAGCCATTCCAATGTATAAGCGAAGAATCCTATTGGCGCAAGTTAGCCAGCGAGAGTGTGCTAATTTCCCAGGGTCTCTTTCAGCTAAACTTGGTGAAACTAAACCAGACGAAATGGAAGAACAAATCTCATAAAGATATTTTTGATCAGTGCTTAGCAACTTTATATCAATATCCGGCAATTCTGCAGGAATCGCTTCAAAAGCTTGTAACTTAAAATCAAGGCACTTGAGGAGGTTTTTACCTATAGCTCCAGAAAAGCTATTAGGACCTGCTGTGTTTCCATCAAGACTTAAAAACAAATGGCGCAGTGGCAATTCATTTGCGTGTAATAAGCACACAAACCATTGCAATGGTTTTTTTAAATGTGTTTCCAATAAGGCAATGACTCCATTTTTATACCCTGTGTTGACAGCCGTTCCATCACATCCGATTGCCACCAAAGATGAATTACATTTATACTTTTTATCTAATAAGGCGACAATATTCCTCACAATATTAGCTGCTTTTCCTGAATCTATTGTGAAATGTCCAATATATTCAAAATTTGGCTCAGATACCATTGAAATATGTTCTTCGGTAATAGTCTTACGCTGTGACTTATTTTCTTTTGAAGTTATATTTAAAGGTTGGTCTTTACGACCATCAAAATAAATAGAAGTCAAAGGTTTTTCATTGCTAATAGAGCTCAACTGCGTTCGAACTGTTTTCCTTTCTCGACGGATTTTACTACGATCTATTACGCTTGATGAGTTTTCCGCATCTATAATGTTTAAATCAACCATTACTGCGTTTACAGCAAATGCTGCAGATCGATCTGAAACTCCAGTCCTGTCACAAGCTGTAGCAAGGGTTTGCAACTTTTGTCTCATCTGCTTATTTCCCTTTTGATTTTCTCTTTTGTGAACTTTTCTTTTTCCTTCATTAAAGCAAAAATCATCTTGCTCTGATTCTGATGTTTCACTTGAAGTGCTACTGCATGACCGATGTAATTCTGACATAGACGAAGAAGTACTTGAAGTCATGTTTTTTTGAACGAATTGATCATATTTTCTCTTTCGAACTTCATTGCGTCGTATAGATTTTGTTGTCAACCTATCCACACAGCCAATATACATTCTACGCCCATTTCGTTGGTCCTTTAAAAACTTTTCCTCTGCTGGAGGTATTTTTGTCACACATTTACATATGTTTCTGGACGCGCACTTACAGGTTGCGATGTCAAATAATTGTTTTTGAGATTCCTTTAAGAAATTTTGTTTTTTTACTTCACTGCGCAGTTTCTTCATATTTTTGTATTTGTTGTAATAGGAAATCAATCTTGCTAAGATTTGTTGATGACTTATTATAGGAATCGATGCCTTTTTCCATATTTGTTCAATATCAGTACAATTATTTCACATATGCACATAATTGAAGGATCTTTTCGGTTGTTCAATTCAAGCATATCATTTTTTAGCCACAGGTAATATTTAATAATATCACAATGCGTAGGCAACACATTAGCACTTAATGTAATTGGTTTTCCAAATACAGAGCAACACAAATCTTACCTAGTTTGAGGCATTTTAAATCTTTCCTCAGCAATCACGTTTTAACTTTTGGTAACGAAAATTTTACGTTTGATTAAGTTTTATAAACTTTTTTAACACGTTGCACTTCTAAATACTATGAAGAAACTTAAAGAAACTGTTTAAAATGATACATTATTTTATGCATGGGAATCCCCTAACTTTGTTTTTGAGCAATAAACTTAAGTGTTGCCAACAGTTTTATTAAATGGTAGATAAAAAAGATTTTTAAATTGTACTTTTCTGCCTTTATGTAAATTAGGTTACTAATAAATAAAACACACATAAGATGTTTTAGATTTACACTTTATTAATAAAATAATGAAAGCTGTTTCGCTAACACTGTAGCTTCTTCAAATTCAAATTAAGACTGAGAGTCTTAAGTTGAATTTGAAGAAGCTACTGTGTTAGCGAAACAGCTGTCATTATTTTATTAATAAAGTGTAAATCTAAAACATCTTATGTGTGTTTTATTTATTAGTGATATGGATTTACATCAAGCAAAGGTCGAAACAATTAAAGAATTAAATTAGGTTATTTTTCAAACTTCACCCTTCATGCGCCACCTCGAAATAAAGTCGCAGAGTCTTGTTATTTTGCATAAATAGTGCTTTCTAATAGGGTCATCAATTAACAATACAGGAGTTTTCAAAATTTAAAAAAAAAATTTTTGTTCATTTTCACTCCACCCTACTGTATAACCATCTTCATGGGCAGCTATTATTTTTACTACATAATTACGACCGCAGGAAGTTACTTTTCCGGGAACTATTACAACTATGTAACTGCCTATGGGAATATCGTTAATATTTTCTTTGTTTTGTTCATACTCACTAAATGTCTCTGTGCCTGATGATTCATTGTATATAACACTGTCATCAGACCTACTGCTACTTTTTTGAAACACCTCCGCATTTGCGACCACACTTTTGAGTTTAGTATTTTGTTCTATCTTCCTTTTTCTCAAATCTCTTTGTTTAGCTGCTTCTTCCAGTTCTTCTTTCACAGGTGTGTTAGTTAGAATAACAGATTTTCCCTTTTTCCGAACTTTCGTTGCTTTACGACTGCCAGCTTTTGGATATGGCCATAATTGTTCGGGAGTTTTTATTTCAGATGTTATATTGGTGACTCCAGCTAAATTTGATGTGGATGTTGACGGAATAGCTTTATCATTTGCTTCTAAAACTGAATCTGAAGGATCCAAAACACTCTTTGATGATGCAACTAGATTCCGTTCTTCCTTGACCAATAAATTCTCTGGTGGTGGTCGATCGGTAACAGAGCACGACAGAAAGTCTGCATCGGTAAATATGTTGGGGTTAAATGGCTCAATCCCACTAATTTGGAAGTCTTTTATTAGATTAGAAGGGGTAAACGCCAAAGGAAATGCCATTCCAACATTTGAGAACCATTGAAAAAATGCGAACCAACTTATCTAGTCATTATCTTTGGGCAAGTGCAGACGAAACAACGGACTAACTAACAACTAAACTAAGTGGCTAGAAGCAGCAATTTTCTATTCACAACATTTGGATGAATTAAAAAACTTTGTTTTTCATCTTCAAGATGTTGATACGCAAAACATTTCTAATTGTAAACACCTGATACAAATTGAAAATTTACAAAAGCAACTAAACTTTAATAAAGCTAATTTCCAGTGTCTTACAATTACTGACATGCAAAATCAGGATATTAAACTAAAAGAGGCGATAATTAACTTAGAAACCGTTATCGATCGAATGAAAAGTATGCTTTCTGAATTTGGAAACGAGCTGAGACAAAAAGTTGATGCCATATTTAGCATAAATCCAGATTTGAATATATTATATCAATTTTGCAGAGCCGATTGAAAATCTATACATTCGAAATATGGTGCACTTTTGCAACATTTTAATCACGCACCCATCACCAGTTGTGATGTGGAACGGACATTTTCTATTTTTAACGACATTTTAACTTCTAAAAGAACTAATTTAACACAAAGGAACATCTTGAACAAATTTTAGTTGTTCATAGTAATGTTTTACACTTTCAATGTTTCACAGAAAATGCGTAGTTTTGAATTTTGTTCTTTGTAAATTATTTTTATTCAAAATTCTATACGCAATTCGCTTGTCAGCATTACTTTTGTTTCAGCAGTAGTTGCTGCCGGTTAGCAAACCGTTTATTATATTCGGTCTGTTGTGCATTAACAGATTCATATTAACTGCATATGTATGTATGTGCCACTTATGCAGTGGCACACGTATCAAATTATTCGAAATTCACGGATGGCTTACAGAAACAAACCTATTGATTCATAACACCTAACATTCACAACATTCACCTAACAGATTCATATTAACTGCATATGTATGTATGTGCCACTTATGCAGTGGCACACGTATCAAATTATTCGAAATTCACGGATGGCTTACAGAAACAAACCTATTGTGAATACAAGGCAGACGTTACCAAAATCAGCCGTCACAATTCGAAAGCATATTATGAATTGCAGAGAAAAAATCAGAAAGCAAGTAACTGCAGAATTAAAACATTTGAAGAGTGCAGGTAAAAGATTCAGTCTATCTTTCGACGATTGGACATCAACGTTAAATAAACGATACATGGCTGTCAACGTTCATTCATATAAAAAAAATTGGAGCTTAAGACTCGTTCCTATTCATGGAAGTATGACGGCTGAAAATTGTCTTCGTATATTGAAAGAGCGTCTAAGTAAATTTGATATTTCCCTGGAAACTGATACCGTAGCTACTGTAACTGATGGACCGAACGTTATGATAAAGGTGGGGCAGCTTGTTTGCACTGAACAACAACTGTGTCTCGCACGTGGTATCAATTTGGCAGTCTGTGATGTGCTTTATAAAATAAAGAATTATTTTCAAGACAGCTAAGACAGCCCTACCTCAGACTCAGATGATACTATAAATGAACTAGCTGTGACTGCTGATTATATGAACGATAGCGATGATGACAATTTAGAAGACTTAGACTGTCCCGAATCAGGTTTTAATCTTAATGTCTCAAAATGAACTTGCGCGAGAACACATACCAGAGTTAACGAAAGATGAAAACATTAATGAGCTGATAAATAAAATCCGCAAAGTTGTAGTGTATTTCAAAAGATCGCCATTGAAAAATGAAACAGTACTTCAAAAATATGTGAAGATTGAACACGAAAAAGGCTGTCACTTCTTTTGGACTGTAAAACCAGGTGGAATAGTCTTTTAACCACGCTGGAACGATTTTCTCTTTTAAAAACCTGCATTAAAAAAGCTCTTATAGATCTCAATCATCCAATCCGTTTAGAAGATGCTGATTTTGACTTGGTAAATAAAATTGTTGATGTGCTGACCCAAATTAAATTAACAGTAGAAGCAATCTGTCGACGAGATGCTAATTTATGCACAGCTGATGCCGCTTTGAAATTTCTTATAGAACAATTGTCTAGCAAAAACTCAGCACTCGCCAATAAAATGAAAACATCCTTAGTGGAACGTATAAAGCAGTAGTGCCCAACCAGTAGCTCGCGGGCACCTGGTAGCCCGCGGCCTGTTTTCTAGGCGCCCGCGAACAAAATTGGATAAGGAATACAAATTTTCAAAAATTAAATTAGGTAAAATAAATTAAATAAACAATAACAGAGCAACACGCCGTATGAGTCGTAAGTAGGTATAGTGAACACACTTTCAGAAGTACATATTGGTTTGTCAAAATGTGCGCGAGCTAAAATTGGCAGCCGCGTGCGTTGTAATAAATTGAATGAATGATACGATGCGGTACAATGTTACTGTTGAAGCGGCCACCCCTAAAACGAGCTTGGCGCGCTAACATCGAATCGCCCGACACAAATTCTCGCTTTGCGCATTGTGACGTGTATGTACTTCTGAAAGTGTCTGCATTACCTACGCATGCGTAGGTTTAGGTAGGCTACAGCGTGAATACGAGCGAGAGGTTGCGTCGTCGCGGCGTCCTGTTCTATCGCCGAGAAAATATTCGGTCGGACTCGGCTGCGCGGCGAGCGGTCAGTTAAATCAGTTACGCTGGCATACATCGTTATTCGCCCTGTGGCATGCACGTGTTCTCATTTCATTCTATATTAAATACTTAACTAGGTTTCGATTCACATCATACATACGTCATCTCCTTGCCGTAAAATGAGTGATGCACCTGGGCCATCAAAGAAAAAGAAAATATATCACTTCAATAGGGAATGGGAAGAAGAGTTTTTATTTACGAGTGTTGGCGAGAAAGCTATTTGCTTACTCTGCAATGCTTCTGTAGCGGTACCAAAGCGATCGAACGTCGAACGTCATCATAAAAGTCTTCATGCGGATTTCAAAGGTAAGCATGTTAATGTGCAAGTAATATAACCAGCTTTTATGAATTTTTATTTGAATTTCGACACAATAATACATGTTATCATCATCCTTACTTTGTTATGTAAGTAAATAATATTAAAAAAAGTGTGGGTACTTATCTACATAACATGTGTTTTTTTTTTATTATTTCAGATAAATATCCACCGCAGTCTGCATTACGAAAGAATAAAGTTCAAACTTCGCAAGCTGCTCTACGCGCTCAACAAAATACCTTTTTCACTGCTAAAAATAAATCAAAGGCTCACACAGAAGCATCCTTGAAAGTAAGTTATATCCTGGCTTCTCACAAAAAACCCTACTCTGACGGAGTTTTAATAAAAGAAGCTATGTTGGACATGGCAGAATCTTTGTTTCATGATTTTAAAAACAAAAATGACATAATTTCACAAATAAAACAAGTGCCGTTATCGAGGAACACGGTAACACGACGAGTTGATGAAATAGCAAATGACGTTGTTGACCAGATGAAAAATGACTTGGCAAAATGCGAGTTTTTTTCATGGCAAATGGACGAGTCGACGGATATTACTGACTCACCACAGCTTTTGGTGTTCATCAGAATGGTATTTTCTGACTTTTCTGTTAAAGAAGCATTGCTCGCCAATTTGACGTTGGTAACTTATACACGAGGACAAGACATTTTTGACGCAATCAAAAAGATGGTTACTGAACAGAACATACCAATACAGAAACTGGTAGCCATGACAACCGACGGAGCGCCTGCTATGATCGGCAGAAATGTTGGATTTATTGGTCTGTGTGAAAAGGATAAAGATTTTCCTAATTTTAATTCCTATCACTGTGTTATACACCAGGAAAATTTGATTGCCAAAAATCTTAACCTTGGCCATGTTATGAGCGTAGTTGTACGAATTGTGAATTTCATTCGTGGACGAGCGTTGAACCATCGTCTTTTCAAAGATTTGCTTGATGAATTGGACAGTGAACACGGTGATTTGATCTACTTCGCTGAAGTAAGGTGGCTTAGCCGTGGTAGCTGACAAGATTTGTTGGTTTGATGACAGAAATCAAAATATTTTTGCAGTCTAAAGATAGCTATGAAGAAAAACTCGACGATGAAGTATGGCTGGCCGACTTGGCATTTCTGACTGATGTAACTGCAAAACTTAATAAACTCAACGAAACACTACAAGGAAAAGAAAAACACATATCAGACATGATGAGCGCAATTTCAGCTTTCGTAAAAAAAATCGATCTATGGAAGAAGCAGTTAGAGGAGAAAAATGTTCAACATTTTCCTGCTTTTACTCTTCTTTTGAAGGCTGAATATTTTGCGGAGTATAACCCAACTAAACATGTGGAGCTGCTTCACCAGTTAAAATCGGAATTCGAAAGGCGTTTTGACAACATTTTCTGTATGGAACCTTTGTTTATTTTTGTCCAAAATCCATTTATCGATAGTGATGTTTCACAACTAGCTTCGTTGATGGAAACCCATTGCTTTGTTAATAAAGCGGAAGTTGAATTAGAAATTATTACACTTCGCAGTGATATCATCCTGAAAAGCACAGATAATAAAAGCGACGATGTTTTCAAGCTCATGAACCCTGTTAAATACAGAAACGTACGTAACTGTGCTCTCATCGTTAAAGCATTTTTCGGTTCAACATGTCTATCTGAACGTGCTTTTTCTCAACTAAAAGTAATTAAAACCAAATACAGAAGCATGTTAACTAACGAACACATCAAAAATTGTATGATTTTGGGTTGCACAGAAAATTATCAACCAGACTTTAAGAAGCTTTCTGAAAATGTGAACAGCCAAGTATCGCATTAGCTTTTTGCTGTTCCGGTCTATTAGACTTGAAGTGTTGTAAGTGTGTCATAGTAACTGCTAAATTAACGTAATAAATAAAAAGTAGTGTAGTAGTATAATGTAGTTTCCTTAAAGTATATCACTTATGTTTTTTTTTATTAACTTGGCAGTGCCCGCGTGGCGTATCGGGATTTTCAAAATCGCCCTCGTACCAATATTAGTTGGGCACCACTGGTATAAAGCAACGACGAAATGATGATTTAAATGGTGTGTTGAATTATTTACAAAATCCACGAAAAGATGATGAAAATCAGTTATTATCGGATTTGGAATGGCTTGACTTATTTCCAGTTCCTACACAGGCTTTAGTGAGGGCGCAAATAAAGAGTATTGTTATAAGACTAAATAGTCGAGATGACACGGAAGAGGAAGAAAGGTCAGGATCACAAACAGATGATGAGCCAAGGCAACAAACCTCCCAACCCCAATTGACACTAAAGGAAAAGTTACAGCTGGAAATTAATAAGAGCATGGAATCCCCAGATCCTGAAGTACAAAATGAATCGGGGTTGGTAAATAGTATTAGACGCGAAATGAGCCTGTTCGAAAATGGAGGAGTTCGTGGATATCACTTAGCATTAGCATATAAATATCTATTGTCTATTCCTCCAACCAGTGTAGCTGGTGCTTATGTTGGCAGTAAACTACGAAGCAGGTTTGGAAGTGCAGCATTGGATGTTTTGATATTTCTGCGATTGTATTTTCGAAATTCTAAACAGATTTTTGTATCGTCTTTTTTGTTCCGTATTTTAGTATATTGTATATTGTGTTGTGCAACAATATTAATAAATAATTTTTAAGAAATTACTTAAGTTTTTTTTTTCATTTGAGCCCAATTAGAAACCACATAGTCTAATCCCGGGATCCCGGGATTACGCTTCAAAAATCCTGTAACCCCGGGATTTAAAAACATGCTCGGGATTATATTCTCTAGATGTGAATCATCAATCGCTCGAGTCGGCTTTCTGCTTATTATACATGTATTTTGTAAATTTTCGAATAAAATATTGAAGGGTGGGCAAATTTGAGGTTAGGAAGTAAATTGGCTTAAAAACACACTTTTTTGACAAAATCAGTTTTATTGATACCAATGTAAAGTAGAAATATGGGAATTAATAATGGTATGATGTCGGGCAAATGTCCACCTCTAGCACGTCGGCAGACGTCCGCTCTTTTCACAAAATTTTGAACCATATTTTGCAACAAAGCTTCGCTTAACTCGGCAATGTAGAACCGAATTTCAGTTTTCAGAGCGTCAGTTGTTTGTGGTTTGTTCACGTAAACCCGGTCTTTCAAATGGCCCAGAGAAAATAATCAAGCGGCGTTAAATCACAAGAACGAGGCGGCCAATTGACATCGCCAAATCGAGAAATTACGCGACCGGGTAATTTCTCATGCAATAACTGAATTGTTTGGCCGGCTGTGTGGCTTGTGGCGCCGTCTTGCTGAAACCAAAGGTCATTGATGTCAACATTAGCCAATTGTGGCCTCAAAAAATCGGTTATCATGGTTTGGTAGTGCAGAGTATTCACGGTGACGGCGTTTCCTTGCTCATTCTCGAAAAAATACGGGCCGATGATGCCGCCTGACCACAAACCGCACCATACGGTTACTTTCTTTGGATGTAATGGTTTTTCGAAGACTGTTTGTGGATTTTGTAAGCCCCATATGCGACAATTTTGTTTGTTTACATAACCGCCTAATTAAAAATGGGCCTCATTAATAAAGATTCACAAACGTTCGACGCAAACAATGGTCGGCCGGCTTTAATTCTTGAACGAGTTGAACTTTATAAGCGTGAAGATGAAGATCTTTATGCAAAATGTTGCGCAAAGTGCCTCTGGTGATGCCCAATTGTTGCGAACGTCGACGAGTTGATGTTCCAGGCTCATTATCAACACTTTGCTGTACAGCGGCTATGTTTACATCACTACGGCCACTACGAGCGTATTGTTTTGGTCTATTGTCAGCAACAGTACCGTGAGCCTCGAATTTAGCGATTAAATTACGCACAGCGGTCTCAGAAGGAGCCTGATTACGAGGAAAAGCTGCTCGAATTTTACGAAGTGATAGAGTAAAATTTTCACCATTTTGATAGTAAATTTTCACAATTAAAATTCTTTGTTCAAGAGTGTGGCGTTCCATGGTTAAAATTTCCCAACTTTTTACTAAATAAATGTCAAAGGATGACAGTACAATTCTTGAAATTTCATCATTTGACAGCCAAATTAATTCCTAACCTCAAATTTGCCCACCCATTATTTGTGGTACCTCTAAATTTATATTGACATTTAATATTTTAACAATAATTTGGTTGTGTAACGATCATTTAAACTTTACATATTTTTGCATATTTTAAGAAAAGTTCTGTATATTTTCATCGAACTTTGGAAACACACATACGCAAATAATACAGTTTCCGTGCGCATATAATTCCCAGCTTTAGTTATAATTTATAACTGGGGATGTTTGCGGTGTGCCAGGATAGTATTCAGTTAAACGCACGAATATAATGAGTATTAATATATATAATATATTTGCCTATTTGCATTTTATTATTTACTTCTTTTGTTTATAAACCTTATCAATATAAAAAATAGTATATATAATATACGCAAAATAAATTGTCGTCCGCATACTTCTTTGTAGTCATACGAATGAAAAGTATCAAGATAGATAGAGAATTTTTATAATTAAATGAAAACCTATTTACTAATTCCATATGGACAAAAGTAAATTGTGTGAAATGACAAATAGAAATGAATTTGTTTATTATGTAAAACATGTTTATTGAAACATAAAGTTATTCACAAACTTACTTTAATATTACACGAAGCCTTTAAAATGTTTGTAAAACATAAAAAAAACGCATAGTATTTATTGAGAAAAAAAATTTAAATATAATGTTGTCACCTACCTAAAACAAACATACAAAAAGATGTTTTGTAAATAGTTATGAATCCACCATATGTTTATCTCTATCAACGTTAGAGCGCTGGTCGTCATTAGTCTAATGACGACCAGCGCTCTAACGTTGATAGAGATAAACATATGGTGGATTCATAACTATTTACAAAACATCTTTTTGTATGTTTGTTTTAGGTAGGTGACAACATTATATTTAATTTTTTTTAGAGCGCTGGTCGTCATTAGTCTAATGACGACCAGCGCTCTAACGTTGATAGAGATAAACATATGGTGGATTCATAACTATTTACAAAACATCTTTTTGTATGTTTGTTTTAGGTAGGTGACAACATTATATTTAAATTTTTTTTCTCAATAAATACTATGCGTTTTTTTTTATGTTTTACAAACATTTTAAAGGCTTCGTGTAATATTAAAGTTAGTTTGTGAATAACTTTATGTTTCAATAAACATGTTTTACATAATAAACAAATTCATTTCTATTTGTCATTTCACACAATTTACTTTTGTCCATATGGAATTAGTAAATAGGTTTTCATTTAATTATAAAAATTCTCTATCTATCTTGATACTTTTCATTCGTATGACTACAAAGAAGTATGCGGACGACAATTTATTTTGCGTATATTATATATACTATTTTTTATATTGATAAGGTTTATAAACAAAAGAAGTAAATAATAAAATGCAAATAGGCAAATATATTATATATAATAATACTCATTATATTCGTGCGTTTAACTGAATACTATCCTGGCACACCGCAAACATCCCCAGCTCTAGTTATAAATTATAATAAAGTGATTAAAAGTAAGGTAATAGATTTTTTGTTTTTTAATATGATTAGACCTCCCAACTATAACATATTTTAATAAAAGGAAAACAAAATAATACAAATTTTATAGAAATTAAATCGTTTATTTAGCAACAATAATTATAATTACTGCTTATAATAGTTTAATTAATATAATAATATAGACGACCAGCATCTTGCATGACTACAAATAATTATCACATGGAAATAAATTAATAAATAGTTATACTTAAAAAATAAATATAAAAAACTAGAAACAATATTATTTTATGATCACGCACCATTCTAAAGTCTTAAATAGGAAAAACAGGTGGAATGTGCAAATCAATTGCGTACACAGGCACACAAATCACTGACGTCAATCTATATAAACAATAAAGTGTATTTAATTAAAAGAGCAAACAATTCGTTATATTTAACCAAAACAGATGGCTAACGTATATTTTAAAGCCTTCAATTTGTTCGTGTAAAAATCAAATT